>SNQJ01S0046449.1:26813-52454 GCA_010110895.2 Picea sitchensis
ACATATTGCTAATAGTTGGTGTCCATAGGTTGGTCTTTCTTTGATCACTACATCTCATGCACGAGTTGTATATAACAATACTTCTTTACAACCTTAGAAGAAGGGTTGCATGGTGACACTCTGTGAGGTTTTATTCTCAATTTTCAGGTTTAATGGCCATAACCATTTGTTAAAACCTTCTTACAAGCTTGGTTAAAGACATGTTAACAATGCCTTAAAAACCGTAGTGGATGCAAAACTTCATATGCTTTGGAGTCCAAGTAATGCTTCTACATTATGCGCTCCACATGAAAGGACAAAGCTTTTAGATATGAAATATTTGAGCATGCAAAGCCTTGGGCCATGCATAGATTTATGCAACACAAAGGAAAGTAGGGAGTCAAAGTGGAATCTATCTTTGCATTCCACTCTCCACATTATAAAACAAGAATAGGCTAAGGAATGTGGAAAAGAGTCTAAGGAAGCATGCAAAGTAAAAGACTTGTCCAAGCTCTACATTATAATGAAAAATACATGCTCCAAGACAAAGAAGTTTGAGGCCTACTTGGTAGATAATGTGGCCACATAGAGTGGTGACACATGTACAACCCAATAAATATGAAACTGCCACATCACATTCATGATGGAAAAAGGTAATCCTAAATAAAGATTGCAATGCCAAAATCTATTACAAGAGGTAGTTAGTTATATCTAGGGTTTCATCTTGTAGCATTCAAGTTGTTTATGAGGAAGATGGAAGAGGCACTTGTAACATATTAGGGAAGTCTCATGCCTTTCCAAAGAGAAAAAAACTAACAAAAGGATGTAATAAAGTGGAAAATCAAAGACAAGAAGGAATATTCCTCATAGGAGTTGGCATTGAGAGAGATGGAAATCTTGGGATGTTAATGGCACAAAAGAAGGAAAAATGAATCCTCGGAACAAGAAGAATGTTCTTATAACTTGAGGATGAAGAGGAATATATGATCATTTCCATAGGGAATGAAGGTTGTATTAGAGCTAAACTGAAATCTACAAAACATAGCCTAAGGAATAAGACTACAAAAAATATAATCTAAAGAGTGTATAGCTCCCATTTGTAATAATACTTGAGCATAAAAAGAGCCAAACAAAGGCTATTTCTTGTTAGTTTTCCCAAGATGGGTTTCTTGAGTAAAAATCTTGGTGTTACTATTATATGTGTGATTGATTTCTTTAACACTACTTTATTCATTTAAATTACAATCTATAAGTATTTCAAAATCATAATTAGTGCAAAACAAAATAATAGTTAGAGATGAGCATTTTATTTTCAACAAAATTAATTAAGGTATGAGCTCATGAATCAACTCAGCTATAATTGAAGTGACTAATTATCAGGTTGTTCTCGGATCCTAAATTTAAAAACATTTGGTGAAGAATCTATATGGTAAACACCCGTAGTGGGTATTATAAGAGTGGAGAGAAATTGTTGCAAAGTCTTAGAAGAAGAATATAGTAAAAAATGATAACAAATTCTAATGAGGAATAACCCAAAGAATACCCTAAAGTCATGCTTACTCAATTGGAGTAAAGCATTTGTGTGCTAACCGAGATGGTAACAAAACTATTAGCATTGAAGAGAAAACGAAGATATGAAGTAATGCTTGAATACAAAATATAAAGTATGGAACATCCCAACGATTAATAACCTGATGATTTAGTTCAAATTGTTTCTCATCGTTTTTATTTTCACACTCCATTCAAGGTTGAAACATAACTTCAAATCAAACCATATGATGGTTAACTTGATGCCGAGAAACTCAATTGGCAATTGAAAAAATGAGATCTCTATTTAGGCCTTTATCAAATAAAAGAAACCCAAAGGATTTATTTTTCTTGATTGAAAATGTTTGGACATGTTATATTATGGTGGGAGATCTATGTATATTCCTTAAGGCTAGGAAAGAATCCCTTGGTTACAAAATGGAACAATTTCAAGGAATTATTGAAATCATAGTTCTATCCTATACTATTTGAAGAGGAATAACTCATGAAATGGAAATACCTCCAACAAGAACCAAGACAAAGGGTTCAAGAATACATATCTAAATTTTGAAATCAATCCAACATGTTGGTTATATATTTGGAACAACCTAGGGTAGTAATGAAATACCTTGGATGCCTATTTAGAAAGGTTTGAAGGCAATTGTAGCTACTAAGTTGAAAAGAACAAATTAGGTGACTAAGATATCTCTTTACAATGAGATACACTCCTATAAGGGACACTAACAAAATAGACAAAAAGAGAACAACAAAAACAAAGGAAATAATATTGTAGCCACAACCCATAGAGGGAAACATCCCATAGAGCATTGCAAAATATATTATGTAGATGGGCACATAGATGATAAGAATTGGAAGCTTCATTTAGAGTTTCATCCAAAATGGTACAAATCCCATAAAGGAAAAATGGTATATACCAAGATGAAATAAATTAAGGTAGGAAGCACAACTGATGTGGATGAAACCATAGCTTTCACCACACTACAACAACCAAGGATAAGTGGGAAAAAAAACACATTATTCTAAATCAAAGTTCAGGTGAAGAAATAAAAGGTAAATTCTTTGTTTGAGAGTGGTTCTCAATGTAGTGTGATCTCTAAAAACTTAGTTGATGAACTTATTCTAGAGGCTCATGATTTAATACAACCATGTTTATTGGGGTGATATTAGACAAATCTACAATTACTAATTACTTGAAAATGTAAAATCAAAATTTCCATTAATGTTGATTATGTTGATGAAGTAAAATGGGATGTAACACCTCCTGATGCATGTGAATTGATGTTTGGTAGCCCATATTTATGGGAGAGGGATGAAACCTTATACATGAAAGGAAACAATTATCACTTATTCAAGACTTTAATGATGGTCATGGTTATGAATATGCCTTAATAGGTTGTCAGTGAATGTGGTTATGGCAATGATCCTTTAAAGATCATCGTTGTTATACATTCCTTTAGTGACAATCCATTAAGGTTCATTTCCAAAACTATTATCCATGACACTTTTAGTGATGGGAGTTAAAGGTATGTCACCAATTCCCTTTTATGTGATGTTTTTGGGTGCCAATATCATTTTGGTGATAATGGGAAACATTCAACATTATATAAGATGTCATTTTAATGAAACTTTAAGGATTCTATGTGATTGAAGATATACTTTTTTTTATATAAAAGGTTTTTTTTTATGACCATTATTATTTAGTTATCACCATTATGTGTTCAAGTTCATAATGATTAGTGTCATTAAACCTATGTTAAGAAACAATCATGTTAGTGATATAATGTGTGTTATTTGTCTTTGCATGTTAGGTACATTGTTTATGTGTGTCTCTTTTATATGTGGGTTAGTTGTGCTACTTATGTGTGGATTATATGTTGGATTGTTATATTCTTTGCGATGGAAACTCAATCAACCAACTAGCTAGTCGAGGATGATTTACTGGGTGATTCATTGACTGAAAAGTTAAGTCAAGTCAAAGGTTGGAAGGTAGTCGACTTAATGGTTGATTGGTAGACAACTGGAGGTCACTATTAGCTAATCATAACTTAAGATAAATACATTTTTCTTGGCATTATTAAGGATTTAATTAGTATTTAACAATCATAAACATCAGGATTATGTTCTTTTTTCCATTCACACTCATACTTTTCTATTAGTACACATCAACATAATTAAATTTCTACAAAAATCATTTTAATTCCAAGACAGGACAAAAGACATAACTTTTGTGTTCTAAAGGAAATTATGATAATGAAAAGAAATGAAGTCTCCAATCTTTTATTTTAACAATATGTGTAGTTAGTGTGTGATTTTCTAATGCATCATATTTCAATAGGTTCATATTTTCCTTTACAAATAAATATTTGTGGTTGAATCCTATCCCATTAAGGCCTAGTGTTTGAACATTGCTATGATACCATTTTTTAACACACCTGACCCATAACCCCTCCTTAGGCCAATGGGGTGTATCAAATTCCCTTTCTCAACTATAAGTCCAAATCTAATTTTAATCTTATAGATCGATTATGTTCCCCAAGAGATTTAAAATGACTATAACCACACTCAAATTTGAGATCTGGTTAGAAATATATGGCCTTCCAAAGGCTATAAGTAATTTTTCATAGATGAAATCACCCTATCCATGTGGACCACTCCCCATGTCCAACTGGCCTGGATTTGTTTTTAACCCTTGAGCATAGACCCGCGGGCTTGCAAATCCCACAGGACTATCGAGAATTCCCTTCATGGGAAATCTCTTATGGGATGTCCTATTGTCCTGTTGAATGGTTTCTCCCACAACCCCTACCCCACAACATTGTCCGAGGTTCACATTCAAGATTTTCCATTCAGTTAGCAATTTGATGAATTTACAAATACTTTTGCGAACTACAGTCTACAACATTGTCGGACTACCACTTGTTTCCTTCATCCATCAGAAAGCCGACCTATCCCACTACACATATTCTCCCCGCAGCCTAAAACCCACAAGGATGTTAGGTTCTTCCCTTTGTGTTTTCTTCTGTGGATAATTCTTCCCGACCACCTAATCTCCAACGAACGCTCAATATCCCCTCCTGATGCCTAACATACGGTCCATAATAAGTCCTAGTATTTGGTTGATATGATATTACTCTCGACTATTTTCAAAGACGACTGCAGATTCCACATGTAGTCGCCAACCACGTGTCAGTATTTTACTTGTCTTCCCGTGTTGATGATAAAAATATAGAGCAAGAAAATAACCAAGAAAATCAAGAATGGATGAAAATGCACCAAGACGAATCAATTCATATGTACATCATTGGTACATTTATAATACATCTCAATATAATGACCTCACAATCATATTATAACTAAATGGTTAAGGTCTATTTAGGACTTATGATTATTTCTAACAAACCCCCTCTTAATCTTAAGTCCATACAAATGTATCATCTCAACAACAAAGACTAGTGCAAAAAATGATAAGTATTCAACTTATAACACATGGTCTAAAATCTCATGAGTATCGATGAATATTTGCCTGAAAAACCACCAAAAGTGGATGTCGAAACCAAATCTATAAAACTCATTGGGTAACAAATGAGATACACAACTTGTAGGTGTTCATTGAAGTGAACCCAAAACCGATGAGAGCAAACCCTAATGATAAGTGAATTGGCTACATGTCAGACACATCCCAAATCCCGAAAATGCCTGATAATCTTGAATGTGCCAAGCACAAATGTAGAAGAAACAATTGTCCTCTATTAGATCCAAATATCATCCTTGTAAAGTTTCAAGAATATCAAGTGAACAAAGAACTTCACAAACTGCTCTTAGAAATCGACAAACAAAAATTCTATCAATAATCTTGCTAACAGAAAGAAGTATTGAAAGGCATACAAACCCTGCATCCATAAAATCTTGCGTCCATAAAAATCATGTGGGTAGTAAACCAGGTGAATCTCTAGTACTATCAAAAATCTGAATTGTCGATCAAAGTGTCGAATTGTCGAACCACCATCAAAGTCACAAGGTGATTGAAATCCATCAAAATCTTGAATCTGTCAAAACTGCCAAGTGCCAAAATGTCTTGATGAAATTCCTCTAAAGGTCAAACTGACCAATCCAAATCCAATTCATTAAATCAATAATCAAGTATAAAATATAATCATCCTGAATAAATGCATCCACAATCATGAATCCATCATCCATTTTGAAAATCAATCCCATAAATGATCGATGTGAAAACCATCGATTTTGTACTCTTTATCATGAATCAATCATCATCATCCTCAAAAACATCATCCTAAATTAATTGAAAACCATCAAGGTAGACTTTGAAACTTGAATTTTGACATATCATCACTAAGTTCCCCCTTGTCAACTAAAAAGTGAGAAGTCTGTATCATCAAATATACCCCCCCTAAAAGTGAAAAGGGGTACTCAAAATGAATTTGAGCGGATTCAAAAGACTCGATCTTCAACTTAAAAGAAAAAACTCAAGTGGGCCCTAATCTTTCCCTCAAATCATTAAATAAAAAATAATCATAACCATCCACTTTAGAAATTGTTCCTCATAAACATGGTTGAAACTGTGTATGAACCCATCGACAAGACTACTCCAATAGCTTGGCTTCTAAACTCCAACACCAATTCCCTAACCATTGAAAACGAATATGTTTTTGCTAAATTTTATTTCTCTTATGACACCTTTCAGAGAGGTGATTTTTCTTCCCACAAAGACTGCATGAGTGAAGATCAAAATAGTTTGACTCATCATGGCCAAACCGGTGACAATGTTGGCATGTCATGGGCTCTTCATCCAATTGATCATTAATATCATACAAATATGCAATACTTATAGAAACATCAACATCCTTAGAAACTAAATGAACATCTTGATCATCCTTAACTGCATCAACATTTTCATCATCATTACCATCACGATTATCTCTAATTGCAACAACATCATGTACCTGTTCCTTAACATCATCCAAAAAACCACTGCTCACAAATGTAATTGGTTTGCAATAATCCAGAATATGAAAAAGGTTTTCAACATTCTTTTCATATCCTAAGCCATATCAATTCCTTTTTAGTTTCAATTCTTCCCAAGGTCTAACAATTTTAGCTACATCATACTTAAGCTTATCCTTAGTTGTATCGATCATGATGTCATTCTCTGTATTTTCAGTGAATTTATCCAACTCATCTTCATGTTGCTTAAGTTCATTATTCACCTTAGTGTCTTCATCTCTTATTTGAGTGTCACCATGTAATTCATATTCATTATTTACATCAAATTCCTTGATTTGATTCATAGTTGGAACATGCTTAATGTCCTCTTGTTCATTGTCCATAGGTAATCCAAATAATGGATTATGTTGAAGAAATATGAGATCATATTGTTGATGTTGAAGGAGACTCAATTCATCCAATAACATTTTTTTTTGAAATTTGAATATATCAACCTTTCTATGCATGACTTGTAAGTAGGTGAGCATTTTATTGAGAGTGATTTTGTTCATTGAAATCGTAGATTCCAAAGTTGAGTTGATTAATGTGTGTAGTAGAGTAAATATTTCTTCAATCCTAGCCATTATGAAGTGTGCTGAATATGCAAGAGTTGTAAGAATTAAAAAGTGTGAATACTTCTTTTAGAACACCTTAAAAACAATGAAGGTGACCTCTTTGAGAACCCCCTTATTCCATTTCATTCGGGTTGTACAAAAACATGAGTAAAAAATGCTTGCTTACAACTTCAAAATCTTACTTCAACAAAAAGTCAAAAGACTTATTACAAATGCAAAAGAACTGTTGTATTATAGAATTAGGGAAGCTGATCAAACATCAAGAAAAAATCTAATTGGAATTGTCCTTCAATGATTAGAGTGCTTGTGTATTTTTTATTTGTGGCCTTCTTTTCATGAGTGGATTTTTTTTATTGTCGTCATTGCATATGAGTGCCAAAAAAATGCAAGATAATGAAATGAAACGACCATTATGATAAAACACTAATAATGACTAAGACACACACATAAATATCCTAACACCCCCTTATTCAGTTTCTAACAGGGCTTGGACTTGATACAAAAAGTAGTTTTATCAAGTATGTTGGACCCCTTATAACTTCCAAAAAATCCTTATAACAACAATTACAATTTTGCAAAAAACGAAAATGCCTTATAACTCCAAAAAACAATTAGTGCAAGAACCCTTATGATGCCTTTATATATATTAAAAAAAAGCAAAAAAATACATCTTATAACTCCTAATACAATCAATTAGAATGGAGAAAACTCCCTTCTAACTCCATACACAATTTTCAACCTTATTGTTATCACACTAAATTGCCTTGGGTCTTTTAGTTTGTTTTCAATCATTTTTCGAGCCTTAGATTCTAATTTTTCTTTTAAGGTCTCATCCCTTTAAAATTTATGTTTGGTAGGATCCCTTAGATGATTAAATTTTTTGAGTCTTAGCTCTAATTTGATCCTCAAATTGGTTTTGATCCTTGAACCATTTTAGCTCATGACTCATTTTGGTCCCCTTCATGACTTGTCCCTAGGTCGACCCCTCCCATGACTCGATCGATGTGACTCTCCTCTCTCCTCACTCATGACCTCATAAGCATGCCTCTTCATCCTCGCTTACTTTTCTAATCATTGTTTGAATTGGAAACACTGCCTACTCATTAGGAAGTTCAGTAGTGCCTATCGAGTTCGTCATACTTCCACCTCAAGTCATGATTTCCACGACTATTGTCATGTTCCTTGTTTTCAGTGCCAAAAGTTAGTTAAAGATGCTTACCTTATCTTGCATTTACGAGCTTTGGTAACAATTTATATTTTTGAAAATCTCAATAGTGATGCGTTGCGCAAATTCACAAGTCTGATCAGGTGACAACAAGGCGACCAAGTTCGAGACTGAAGTGGGTTCGAGGGATGGGGTTTTTGCAATCTCATCCTGAGATTTCATTCAAGGATCCAACAGGTGTCTACTTCACAGGTATCCCGTGTTTCCCCCCCTCTGCATATTAATTGTCACAAGGAATTTGCGCTCAGGTTTTGGTTGACCAAGTTTACACAGTCGCAAGGGGCTTGTCTTCGCACGGTATTCTGGTCTTCTTTCTTTTCCAGACCTGTATCTTCATTGCCTGTGTCTAAGTCAGTTTATTGTTGCCTACCTCAGTCATTTAGATCGCAAGCCTGTAAATAGCCTATCCTCTACATATGCGTTGTGCTACCTAGAGGTGCTGCATAAACCTTCTCTGCCTTCCTTGTTTCCTTTCATCTTGGAGTTTAGCATTTTCACTCAATTGCAAAGGGCCATTTCTGGATTACTCCCTCACTGTTTACACTCCAGAATACCTGTATAAGCCTAAGGGTGTAATTCCTAAAGTCGCCTACTAGCATTAGTTTGTCTAAAAGGGTCAGCCTTATTTATTTGAAGTCCGATTCAAAGCCTTCCTGGTCATTACCATCCCTTAAGCCTCTTAAAAACCCTAATTTTTTAGCCATGGAGACTCCTCAATCGAGGAAGACACACAAAGGTGGCAAGGTGGTTAGGATAGAACTGGTGGACATGCATCTTTTTTATACAAAACCCATAGCAAGAGAGGCCTTTCAAAGAGTAGGGTGCCTCTATTTCTGTCATAACATGCAGAGAGGTCATCCAGAGGTAGCAAGACAGTTTGCATTTCCGTTTGATGGCAGGAAAACCAAGGTTGGTGATTTGGAGTTTGAGGTCATTGAAGCCTCTATTTCAGCTGCAACATGGATCCCCATTATAGGTGAAAAGTGGTTCAAAGCCATGGTTTTAAGTTCAACATATGCAAAGGATCTCTTTAAACCTGAATATCAAGCCAATGATTTGTCAAAAAGTATGCCAAGGAGTCAATTGATTGAACAATTTGATAGATTATTGAAGATCATACAGAGATATTTTACTTGTGAAGGGAGATTTAACACCTTATACTAGTACCATATAAGGTTGTTGCTACATTTTACTGGTAAGGTTGAGATGAATATTGTCTATTACTTGTTGAGGAGCATGGGTAAAATGACAAACATGATACAAGACAAATCCAAGGATGTGGATTCTAGCCTTTTCCTCTCTGGACTAATCAGAATGCTGGTCTCTGAGGAATTGGTTAAAAAAGAGATTTCGTAGGAGAATTTTGTTGTTAATTCTCATTTCAAGTTGGATATTGCACCAACTCCTCAATTACAGAGGGCAAGTCCTTTGTCACCCACCAATACTTCTAAAGCAGGGACCAGTAGGAAGAGAAAGGGCAGAGCCCCTGTTCAAGTTCTAGAGATCAACAAGCAGGTCACAGAAGTTGAGGAGGAAGTTTGTCCTTCTCCACATAGATATTTTTCACCACCTCCTCCACCAGGGTTAGAAGATATGCCTTCTTCTACCAAATCTACATCCAAGAGAGGGAAGAATCTTCTCTTTCCCTCTTCTCCCCCATCAGTCGAAATCAAGGGTAAAAGACCTTTCACAAGGTCATCAATTCCTAAGGAGGTTTTCAAAGAGAATTCCTTACCAGAAATCCCTATTCAAAAGAAGAAAGGAAAAAGCATTGAAAATCCTGTGGAGGAGAAATCATAAACCCTTATTCAGAGGAAGAAGGGTAAAGGTAGTTCTCAACCTACTGAAGAGAAAAAAGAAACCCTTGTACAAAAGGGTAAGGGTAAAGGTACTAAAATACCTTTGGAGAGGAAAGAAGAAACCTCTGAGAAAGGTATTGAGAAGCTTGTTGAAAGAAAAGATGAAACCCTTGTGCAGAGAAAGAAGAATAAAAGTAAAGCCATCAAGGAACTTGATGAGGTAGACAAGACAATCCCCATGCAGGAGGAAGAGGAGTCTGAGAGAAATCATAGTGATACTATGCATTCCACTATTCCTCCTTACAATCAAACCTACAAAAGACTTATCAAGAAGCTTAGAGATGCAAGAAAATAAATAGCTCGTCTTAAAGAAGAAAATAAGATCCACTTGGCTCATATGAAAGAACTTTGGATGGCTACAGTTACACCCTTGACTTGGAAAGGTTCACAACAAGAAGAGCCAAGCCCCTTCATAGACATTTAAAGAATATTTGCAGATAGAACATAGACTTTTAGTCTCATAACAAGAAGCTAAAGGCAGAGCTGAAGCACTTTCAAGATGAGGTAGCCCAAAGAAATTTACAGGTGTTGGTTGAATATGCCATTGAGGATGACAAACCAGCAGTTAAGGAGAGCACAACTACACCAAAGAAGCCCTTCAATGCTAAGAAGAAGAAGTCTGATGTGTCAATTGACGATCCTCTTTCTACCAAAAAGAGTATGATGTTAAGTGTCAAAATGACAAAATAACTGGTAAAGGGTAAGCCCCATTTTTTGAGGATGTATCTTTTTGGCAGGGTTAACCAATATGCAAATATTATCTCTTCCATCTATACAGGCTTCTAAGCGCTTAACTATTTGGGTTTTGGGTTTTTGCTAAGTGCTAGCTTCCCCATTGGTAGAAGGCATTACCTATTGTGCAGTCAAGGATCTTGATTAAAATGGTTTTGTCATCATAAAAAACCACAAATTATTTTGCACATGTTCAAGGATTGAAGGTGCTGCATTTTTGTAATTCTACCCAAACCTGCACATAGATGCAGCGTAAGTGACACTACCCAATGGTGCTACCTAATATTTCATAGAGGGTAAATAATTGGCACACAGACGCAGAGTACGTGGTGCTACCGAATATTTCACAGAGGGTAAAGGTTTGCACACATGCACAATGCAGAGGCGCTACCTACAGGTGCTACCTAATATTGCAAAGAGAGCAGAGTCTATACATATATGCAACACAACGATGCTACCTATAGGCAATACCTTTTCTCCTTGTAGTGCGCTACCCAGATTTTCTACCCAAGGAAGCTGCCAATAAAGACTAGGGATCTAGGAGGACCAATCTAACAACTTTTAGATAAGTTGATGATGAAGAAGGATGGAGAAGTAGCAGCTGGCATCATGAAGACAACCACATGCTTTGAAAGACACATGGAAAACGGGGATTTGTTCAACAAAAGGGAATCAAATTAGTTTGAAATTCAATTGGATTAGTCACCAACATTTTCCTGTTTTATAGCACTGGTGGTTAGATAAGTTGTTAGATCAAATAAATGTTTAGAGTTTTTCAAGGGAATGAGGCCAACTCATACCTCCAGCTATTGCCTCCCTTTTGTTATAAATAGATAGATCATTTTCTTTAGTAGGTTCGGATGGTTGAGCAAGGCTCCCTTATACTATAATATTTTGATGAAATAACTGTGATCTAGTGATGTACTAGACTTAAGAATTTTTGACTAATAGAAATCAACTTCTCTTTCAGCCTATTTGCTTCTGATGCTAAATGTTCATGCTTTGAATGATTCACATGAATGATTGTGGTGATGTTATGATGGATGTTTGATCATTATGTTATCATGATATTTATTTGTTTTCCTTAGTTTCTCAGTTCAAGAAGATCTCGTGTTAAAAAAAATTCCTCCTTAGGATTTGGTGGACTTGATGTTTACAACAGCCCCTACACTTCTCTCATTCAATTCTTCCCTCTATTCATACTTACTCTCAAACTATTGATTGAAATTAGCCAAGACCTTATTTTCTGGTGCATGCTATCCTTGTTATCTGAGTTAGAACATTATCATTTGAGTCCTTTTCCATTTGACCTTTTAAACACCCTTACATTCACTTACAACTTGATGGGTGTTGGGCTTACCTTCCATGCAGTTTGAAGGTGACTCCTAGTGCTAACACTTATAACTCCGAAATTTCAAGAAAACAATACAAGTGTTACCCTTATATCTCCCTTACAAATTTGCAAAAAGATATGAGCAATCCTCTCTCTAACAAATTGAATCTACTCTCTTGGGCCCAATCAAACTATGGATTTTTTGAACAAACCAACAAACTACTCACAATAGATAACACAAGGATTTCCTTACCTCAAGCCAATATTACTCTATGTCTTGAATGTTTCCTTACTCTAGCAATATAGTCTAAGATCAATTCCATGACCGCACACTCAAAGACATAAAAAAATTATCCACTACTTACCAGATCAATCTTCTTCTTCCTTGTACTACCATCCAATCTACAAGACCCTTCACTGTGTCCTAATATTTCTTTTCATAGGATTCTAAATTCTCTTTCTTTTTACTGCCTTCTCTTTCTCCCACGAGCACCAAATAATAAATGCAAAAACCAGGAAGTGTGGTGACAATGATCTCTCTTCTTATTGGTGGCTATATTCTTTGCATATCTATACAAGCCGACTAGTAGTTTTGTTAAGAACCCAAAACTGAATACAAAAGCACCACAATAGATATACAAGAAAAATATGCAAAATATATTTTATTACTATCAAACCCTTAGGGTAGTGCAACACCATACAATGGATCCTATGATGGAAGGGATCCTCTCCTGTTCACTTGCCTCTTCAAGGGGGCTTCCTCCTATTGAGCCACCTCTCCAAATATAATAATTCTCTTCATGTCCCATTACATTGCTTGAACCCCTTTATATAGTTCTACCATGTTATAACCCTAAATTGCACCACATATGCTTACCTGGCATCAGGCCAACTCATTGCCCTTCATTGCCAAAGCCATGCTGAACAACTCTTCTAAAAAATCCATTTTTAAAAATCATCCGCTGGCAGGCCCACTACAGCCCACGGGTACCCGCTAGCAGGCCCACTACAGCCCGCGGGTACCCGCTAGCAGGCCCACTACAGCCCGCGGATACCTAAAAAAACACAAAAAATGGAAAGTTGCCGATAGAACGAGAAGCTTTTGGTGAGTTAACTAGAACTCCCCGCCATGCATGGCCGAGAGTTCGTCCAAAACCCTAGCTCCTTCTAGCCTATAAAAGGAGGGGTAGGGGTACTAATCAAAGGAGGAAAAATCATAGTAAAGGAACTCTACATGGAATTGCCAAGCCGGTTTTATTAACCAGCAGCTTTGCCTCAAGCTTTAGGAGAAACTCAGAAGCAACAGTTGGAGGACAAAAAAAAAGAAGAGCCAGGTCGAGAATGCGTGGAGCGATTGTGAGCCTCAATCATTGTGAGTTGGTTTATATTGAAGTTAATGAAAAGATACTTTCAGTCCCGCGTACATGAGTCTCATCTGAGTATTTGATTTATGTTTTATCTCTAACCTATAATGAGTAGGTAGCATGCATGCATAGTATTGTTTTGATTACGGAAGCTTTGTGGAAGGAGCAGCGACAACAAAAGGACAAGAAACTCAGATCTGCTTGACCCGTCGGAAAAGATTTGGTTTATTCTTCTCTTGTATGCATGTGAAGAAAGGGGTTTCAGATCCGGGTAGAAGGTCAAAAGTTAAGTCTTGAGGGTCATGATACTGGCATTTATAAGCTTAGAAGCCCTAGCTTATTATTATTAGTAGGGTAGAATACCCACAGCGGTGGCAACTCAGGGGAATATTTTGTTTTACTCTTAGGGTCTCTTGGTTTGGTGAAAAGATTTTTTGGTAGTTTAAAAGTAAATTTACGTTTCTTTGCTTGTTTTTTGTTTTACTTGGTCAATGTGACATACAGTCATCAATACCGGTTCTCTTTGGTATTTCGACATTTTCTTTAGGGACTGCAGGAGGTTGCCAGCGGCTGCGGAAGGTGCGCGGGTAACCAACCTAACTGTCTATAGCGGTTATCCGGCGAGGCTATAGTGGTTCGATGGCGTGTGGTTTCGGGAAGCTAAGAGAGGTCCCCTCTGCTCTGTCGGAAGTTTACCTTCGGGGGCTTCTGGATCTTATGCAGGTTACAGTGGTTGATTGTCTTGTTTCTTGGTCACCATTTTGCAAAGTGTCGGCAATGGGATTTAATATTAATGAGATAGTTCTTGCATGAGGGATAGGCCAGCGGCTTGTCCTTAGTCCATATTCAAGGACTCTGGTTCATCGAGTTATAGGACTCAAAAGCCCCTGCATTACAGTTTATCTTGTTGGTGTTAGTGTCGGCCATTATTCATTTGCATTTGTTTTCTTGTTGAAAATTTTCTTTTGTTTTTACTGTTAGAGTGATAGCATCTCAAACTGTTAGGGACTCTGGTTATCGGTGCAGAAGCCTTTTAGGACTAGATTGGGCGTGTCATTGTTTTCGATTTGGACATACCAGCGGCACACTTGAGCTTAACCGGATACCAGCGTATTGGAAACGACCTTGTAGATACAGCGTCTTGTATTGATGTTGATCCTTGAACTTATTTAAACGGTTCTTGACTTAGGGTGAGGAAGTGATCATCCCTTCACAGTTGAAGGAAAGGAGAGCTCTTGCTCGAAGTTTAGAGTCACGGGAATTTTACGTTCAGCGAGGTTAGGCTGCTATAACTTATTACTTGTTTTGGATTTTTGATAGAAAACATAAAACAAGAAAAACATTTATTTCATGGTTTTAGGCAAGTGTTGGAATTAAGGTGTTCTTGATTTACTTTATACATTTTTGTGCTCACGATTACATTTGCGATCTGCGCTTTAAGCCGAGTTTTCTTTCCAATTCTCTTGGTTTTGATCTTGTCATCATTTTCCTTGTTGTGTGATTTTACAACAGAAATAAAAAATACCTTTCATTTCCATCTTGATTTAATTGGTTGTTGCATCGGTAGCTAGGAAAGAAGTTCTTTTACATAAGTTTTCTGATTACATGTCTAGTATAGAAATTAGCTCTCAGGTCTGAGTGAAAATTCTCTTCATTTCGCATGAATACCAAGTGGTCACGAAAAGAAAAGAGCGTCTTTTCTAAATTTGAAAAGTTCTTTGGTTTTCATTTTAGAAAAGAAGAAGTTTGTTTTCGACATTACGTACATTTTTTACTTTGAGTGTTTTACACACATCGCCAGGTTCCAGCACCTTGAGATTTAAAAGCCCACTAAAAACAACGCTTAATAAAATCGAATGAGCTTTTGTTTATAGGGTGCACACATTAGCTTAGGATATGGGGCGGAATGGGTTGAGTAAATTCTCCAAGGCCACCCAAAACAAACATTGGAGTCAGTCATTTAGGGAATTAGTAGAGATGGGAGTTACTGGAAAGCTATTGAGGACCCCTCTATGGGGGCTAAACATGAGGTGCGTAAAGAAGGCGTGATAACCCCTCAAAGGCTGGCGTTTGAGCGTGTTGGAGAACACATTATAGAGGATCTGTTAAGGGAGTTCGTCGTTAGCATTTGCCACGGGCTTCGTTAGATTCTCGAATCCGTTCGAGGTCCTCGGTCGTCTTCCGGAACACTTGCTCGATACCCTTGACAGGTTTTGAATGATACCACAGCAAATTATTGGTCTTGGTTGTCATTTGTACACCTTGATAGGCAATTTCGCGTCTTGAAACTGGTTGCCTATCTTTTCTAGGGACCTACACAGGTGACCGCAGGGGTATACCCACGCTGATTACCTGAAGACTTGGACCAGCTTTCTGAGTAGACCGGAGGGTGCCAGGTGACCGGTTGCACCGGTAGGTACTCTAGTGTTGGTTGTGGTAGCTCTTCCTACTAATTTAGAGCTTGCTTGCGGTTATGCATGGGGTTTTCTTTTGGAGTGCGTGTGCTTTGTTTGATTACGTTGTGGAAATTTGCCTTGGCGTTCTCTCACCGGAAGTGGAGGATTGAGCTCATGATCCGCGAAGGCTTACGGGCACGCATGCGGTAATAAGACCACCCACGCCATAGCGGAAGATGATACACCATCACGGGGTCTTCTTTTGAAACAGCGGGGCTTTCGATGTGAACAACCCGGATCGACCGCCAATCTTGGTGCCGTTGAAACCTCAAACAACGATTTTGGGCCAGACGTTATTAATTCAGTCCAATCTTACGAACGCATATTATTATTAACGACTGAGTTATGGAACAGATCGTTTCAGCTGGGACTTCCTCCATTCTATCCTTGTTGTCACCACGGAGAAGCCTCTCCTAACATACAGTCAGCGGTCAGGACCACCATAGCTCGACATAACCGTCATAAAATTAGGCCGACCTCTCATCTATCATTGGCGTACAAACCTTTACATCTGGTCGCGACGGTATGGTTTCATGCAGGGATGCCTGGATTCCAGTGCACATTTCACCGCACTCACTTCTTCCATTTCACGGACTTTGGGTCTGAGGGCAGGAAGCTCAAACGCTTCTCTACAAGGCCAACCTAGGGGCACTCATGCCCTTTTCAATCCACGTTCCCTTCACGGCTGGAGGTCATCTCCTCATGCGTCCCTTCGCTCGGTGGTGTTGTCCAGTGACTGGCGGGCAACTGCCTACAAGTTTACTTGGATGGAGTCAAAGACAACCTAGCGCCAAACTTTGCCGATGGAGTCCGTCACGTTAAGTTTGGAGCAGCCGACTGTGTGGCACAACACACTTTCACACCCAGGTGCTTTCCATCTGGAACACTCCTATCTTTGAACTGATCCAAATCGGCCTGAGGTTACTATTCGCTGCGTAGGATACCTAAGCGGACGGAACTTCGGGACAGGGATCCAATCCATGCGGGAATGCCGTTCACAGGGTAACGCTTTCCATAATCAATGGAACCCGGACAAGCTACTATGCCTCTCCCATAGGACCGGCATGGAATAATTCTTCCCAAAGTCCATAACCCACCTACGATGAATGTCAAAATCCCTATATGTCCTTCATGGGAATCAACAAATGATGTCTCCTCAAATGCAAAACCTCACCAGTGGTCAGGCCAGGTTTCTACCCAAACCACGGCCAACAACCAAACTTTTCACAGCTTGGCAACCTGGTGCTAGTCAAACCCGAGGACCCTTTTATCCCGGCTATGACAACTATTCAACTACCTTTCTTGTAGCGTTACACTTTGCCGGTTACGGTTGTTGAATGATCCCATCATCCTGATCCACGTTAGCTCTATGCGGCGAAGTTGCCTTCGGTTGAAGTTAAGCCAACTAACAGATCGGGTGATGCGTGACCACTTTCACTTATGGTGTTCATCTAACTCGAAGACGTGGCTCGTTCGATTCTGCGTTGTTTCGCGCACTCTTATTGGGAGTGCAGCGAAATGGTACATAGAACTTGAACGTTCACGATACTCCTTTTTGTGACGGCTATGGATTTCCTTAACCATTTCAGTTACCCGTGAGATACGACACCGAGTTTGCTAGCCAATTTAGTGACGACGTCGGCGGATATATCTCGGGATCATGACCGAGGTGAAGCATGAAGAGTCTTATCAAAGTACCGTCCCTCCGACATTCTGTTGGAGTGGTTCCATAAACTTTAGTTCCATGATTTATCCAAGAGCGTCACAACCGGGGAGTTTTTCTGAAGAAGCGCATCATGAAATCAATAGTTTGAACTTATCTATTCGGTCAGTGCATTGTACAACCTCTGCCGGATTGCACCACGATCGATTAGGATACCAAAACCGGTGAGGGTGGGATACATGCTGTTGGTATTGTTGGTTCAGCGCAAAGTAAGCCCGTTGAGCAATTGACAAGGCAATTGCGGGTTATCGATACAACACTCGGTGACCAGCCAAACTACTTTGTTTGAACGCTCACTCCTACTCAAATGGGAGTACTCCGTGCGGTGACCAGCAAAGAGCCAACCGGTATTCGAGGAAGAAAAGAAGAAACAACGGAAGAAGAGAAAGGGGGATAAAAAACCAAGCGATAAGGCTGGCGAGGGCGCAAAAAGAAGGCGAAATTGTCGGAGTGCAATCTTTGTCGCGGTCGCTAACTCATTTATGCCCTCGACTGCGGAGGCCCAGAAGTTTGTCGCGCAGCGATAATTTGTGTTGATAATCCTTTCAGCATGTAGGCGCAGTCTAACTCAAACCTCTGCGATACAGGATAAGAGCGGAGTCCGCGGCGTCAGCCCCAAAGCTTCATCTTCATGACATTATACGCGGTAGTGAGAAAAGTGGCGGCTTTCGCCGCAACTAGACTCATGATTATATAGCAAACGCCTACGATAAGGGCAAAGCCGAGATCCATCTCCTCTCCAGATTGAAAAGACGTTGGGTGAAACAATGACTGGCATCCCAAAAGGTGTCTAGCGGCGCTTCTCATAATCAAATGCAGGGGCCACTCGGAACTACTCGTGGTGGAAAGTTGTCCTGACCCGCGTGCTATGTATGGCTGAAGTCCTCCAGTTGCCCATTTCAGAGAAAGCATTGTTGGTACGCTGGGCTCTGGCGAGACTTGTAACCTGGGAATGATCATGTTATATACGACTGATTTGAAACCTCGTTTGCCTTACCGCGTCGGCGTTTCAGATAGTAGTGGCTCCTTACGAAAACCTTTACGAAACATCTTAGCGCGGTGTGGTGGATGAGGGAGCTTCAACATGTGTTATGTCTATTGCTTGTTGGAAGGCCATTGGTCAGCTTGAGTTGATATAGTCACCTACTCTTCTCAACATTGCGTTCGATGGTCGTTCTTTTCCGACCGCATGGCATCATCCCTTCTTTCCACAATGCGGTTAAGGCCGGAGTGCGTCGAAGTAGAGGTGTCGATGCTCCATTGATTACAATCTATTGTTGGGTTGTAGTTGGACTTATGCTATGCAAAGCGGTGGTGGCTACAATTTTCCACGTCTTATTGTTCCCACATGAAGGCCCGGATAGTGACCATTGATGTCGATTGTCTTTCTCTCAACGACCCGATAGCAGAACATCCGCGGTTCCTTTAGTAGATAATCCTCAAAGCCGGTGTCATCACGTGAGTTGGTTTGTGCCCATCTTTGATAGGGACTTTCGACTATCCACCTCCATCAAAGGCGATGTCAAGTTTATATCGACTCACCACAAAATTTTGAGATTTTCCGGGTTTTAATGCGTTCATGAGCTGCTTTAATGATCCGGCATTTCGTGGATTGCTTCTTCCCCATGGAACCACGATGGGTCACGACGGAACATCACGGGCATGTCTTCGTATGTCGACCCCATTGAAGTGGCGTGATATGGTTGATGGCTTCGACTACTCCAGTCCGATTCCACACAAGAGTTGGATCCACTCTTTGACCCTATCATTTCGGAGATTCTCTATGCGACACCGGTCGTTAGACTTAGTCACCTGCTTCGTGGCTTCTCATCGAAACAATGGCGGTAGGACAAACCTTGGAAGATCTTCATCGCCGTCCTTTTTCTCCCAGAGTTACACCGAATCGCGGCGGGAGAATTCACTATCACCACGGGGAGATCAGCCTTGTCCAGTAACCTCTGGCTTCGGGGATATTTATCTTAGAAACATGGCGACTATCGCTGAAGCGATACCTATCAAAACACCCTCCCGCACACCCGGTGTCGTGGAGAATGTCTTCGTCGGGCGATTGCTCCCTCGAAGAGACCGATTTACGGATCTTTTCAAACAATTCAGCGACATTTTTGGTCTTCTGGCGATGCGACATGACCCACAGAAAGTGTCGATCATGGGCCTGCTTGTTGTTTTCAAGCTTCGCTTTAAGACCCAAAAAGAAACATCCGTGAGGCGTATTTATGCTTTCGATCTGGTAGGATTAAGCGAGAAAAGTAACCATTATGGAGTCTTCTTTAAAGCCCTTTTCAAACCCTTTAAGATGTAAAGATTGCCAGTGACCTTGTTTCTTCACGCCGTTAAGCGGTCGAGAAGAACATTCCTTAAGCGGGTCTCCTTTTAAGCCTTTTAGGACCCTTTAAACATGAAAGATTCGGCGATCTTGTGACCCGTCCTTTCGTTAAAGCGAAATTTGAAGTCCGTGCACGTCGAAATTGTTAGTTTACCTTTGGTCCGGACCGGTCAGCATGCGAACAAAGGTATACTCTATTGAATTTCCATTCTTTAGAAGGTATCCTCGGGTATAATTTTATTCCTTTTGAACTTGAGGGACTAAATTTCTGAAAAACCCAGGAGTCCATAGTTAAGCTCTTTTTGAGACTCCCTAAAATTGAAAGATTGCCGGTGACCTTATTCTTTCACACTTTCTAAAATGGTCCAGAAGAACACCTCATACAGAGTCCACTTAGTTAAGCTTTGGGACTCCTTAAAATTGAAAAAATGGCGAGTGATCTTGTCCTTGTCTGCACTTTCGTTAAAATGGTTTTGAATTGGCGTCTGGTCGGTGCTAGTTTACCGCGAACCGACTAGACTGTGGCGAAAAAGGTACCCAATGGGTTTCCAGCGCATGATTTTGATTTCTCTAAACATGAAAATATTTAGAAGCGCTTCCCTTCTTTGGGCTCGTTAAACTTACATGAAGGCGTTACCATTGTGTGTTCTATCAGCCGCATTTGCATCCTTTACCCATGATCCTAGTAACAGTTTGTTTTTGCCACTGGAGGATTTTTCCGGTATCATTTCCTAGCACGCTTCATTCTTGTCCTTGTGCCATGAACTTGTATGTTTGCGATCCTAGTTCCTCCTTAATAACGTAATATTCTTTTATTCTTTTCCAAATATTCAAAAGAACAAAAAATCAAATATACCCAAAGAGGTTGGGAAAAGTATTGCACTATTAGTTGGCGACTGATATAGGTAAGCCCTTGGATAAAAACACATGTCAGGATTTGATGCCATCGGAGACTAAAGGGATCCTTGTCAATACTAGGAAACCTTGCTGGATTCTGATTGTGTCCTCAAGTTTGGTTACTCTTCCAAACATATGGAGTTTCGTTGCCTCATAGCCCGGTAGACTTGGGTGTCTGAGATATCTTGCCTAAGTCTCTTATCGGCTTGTCGTGCCTTTGTCCAAGGAAGTTTAACATCTGGTCATTACACTCTGCAATATGTCTCTTGTCCATATACCCATCCATCCTGAACGTCCAATCAAAGTCTTTGTTGAAAATCCTTTGAAGCCCTTGGATCCGATCATCAAGATTATCAGGAGTCAAAACCGGTAGTAATTCGAAGACCCTACAGGTAGTGCGATTACATTACCTCATATTACCTCCTACCAGTTTAGAAGATTTTGGGAGGATTGTTTATAGAGCTCGGAAATGCGATACATTAGACCGTCGACAAGAGATGGATGCTATGTATATCTTCGATTTGAGATGTAGCTCGGTAATGTATTGTTGACTACACTTTATAGAGTGATATGACATGGATCTACAATGTTGATTGGTAGCCATGCGTTTTATTTTATCCCACGAGCATGGAGTATGCCTTCGGTGAGACATTCTGATGTGTGTGCGGAGGCGGCACTTCAGATTCTGATTCTGGGCTCACTTATTCGTATACTCGATGCAGTTGGTGAAGATTGTTAATGTTTTTCGGCCATTAGATGCTCTTCGACCTCACACATTAGGGGCATCTTTTATAACCCTAATTTGAACCATACATGTTTACTTGGCATTAGGCCATTTCATATTCCTTCTTTTCCAAGCTATTACTGAACAACTCTTCTAAAAATCCATTTTAAAAGCATCCATTTGGCGAGACCCCTCTGACCGGGTGCACTTCTTAGTCCACTACGGCCAGCGAGATTTTCCTTCATGAGGCCCTCTGATAGCGGATTTCCTAAAAAACACAAAAGCGGAAAGTTACCCGGCGAGCGAAGCTTTTGTTGAGTTAACTAGAACTCCCGCCATGCATGGCCGAGAGTAAAACCAGCTTCTGGCCTATAAAAGGAGGGGTGGGGTACTAATCAAAGGAGGAAAATCATAGTAAAGGAACTCAGCCAAGTGTAGGTTTGTCCCCAACCTTTAGCTTTGCCTCAAGCTTTGGGAGAAACTCAAGAAGCAGCAGATGGAGGACAAAAAAGAAGAGGAAAAGCCCAGGATCAAGAATGGTGGAGCGATTGTGACCTCAGAAATCATTGTAAGTTGTTTTGTATTGAAGTTAATGAAAAGATACTTTTCAGTCCATACATGAGTCTCATCCATGATATTTGATTTATGTTTTTATCTACAACCTATAATGGAATGATGTACGTATGGTATTGTTTGATTGGGAAGCTTTGTGGAAGGGAGGCGATGACAAAAGGGACAAAGAAACTCGGGAGGGATCTACTTGGTAGATGGGAAAAGGTTGGTTTATTCTTCTCTTGTATGCATGTGAAGGGGTTTGATTGGTGAGAGGTCAAAGAAGGATTAAGTCTTGAGGGTCATGATCTGGGTATAAGCTTAGAGCCCTAGCTTATTAGTCGTAGGGTAGAATACCCAACAACCACCTGACTAAGAACATTCTAAGAGGAGAATCTTCTAGAAATTATAACCTAAAGTCCTATTAAATTTATTATATCTAACTACCCATTATGATCTGCGTATAAGCTTAGAGCCCTAGCTTATTAGTCCGTAGGGTAGAATACCCCACAACATACCATCACCTAAGAACATTCTAGAGGAGGAATCTTCTAGAAGTATAACCTTCTAAGAAGTCCTATTAAATTTATTATATCTAACTACCCATTTATTATATCTAACTACCATAGTGGGCCTTATTTAATAATATAGTGGACCTAGTCCACCTTACATTGAATTGCCTCCACTATTATCACTATGGGCCCTCTGCCCCCTCTCACTACCTCTCTAGATACCTAACATTCCATCCCCCTTAAGAAAGAGTTTTCCTCAACACTTTATGTACAACCATATACCAGGGTCCCATGGATAAGTGTGGACCATAGTGATGAAGTAGACTAGAGAACCAAGGTCCCATTGAGAAATGGAAGCCACTCTTAGCACAAGATTGGTTAAGGTGCCAAGTGTCAAGAAAAAGCATTGAAAAAACTCTCACAAGGTTCCAAGAATCAAAATCACTCACAGATTTTCGCTACCCAATCACATGCAGACACACAGACGGGCACTACCTAAATTCTGGCAGAAAATGAATTGTGCAGAGTTATTTTACCAGTTTTGAATCACTAACTTGAAACTTTTATTATGAACAATTGAGAAGGTATTTTTGAAAACTGGAGGAGGTTTGTGTTCATAACATGCCAAATAACAAAAACCTCTCTCAATTTTTTAAAATGTGTTATGGTTTGAGAGATATTATACATAGAAGTGGTGCTACCTACTGTTTTACAACGACGCTACCTAATTTCCTGTAGCAGTCACAATTTTGATATTTGCCTTGTTGGGAGGTTGCCACATGTCAAGGAGGGTTTGACTGGATTCTAAAGGATCAGTTAGATGTCAAGGGACACCTACACCTAAGATTTATCTCTAGAAAAGGCCTCATGCAATGAGGTGGAGACATTTTATTAATGACTTCCAACAAATTCCTAAAATTTAATAGTTTGTTGGATTTTTGTCTCTTTGATTGTTGCCACCTATCTCCAAGGATTAGAATCCAATGAAGGAGATGGGATTCGACCTCCTAAGGTTATTTGGATGCTATTTTCTATTTAAGGAAGGATATCTCTTGAGGAAAGGGGTTGGATTCATAATCCAAGAGGGGAGAGAGCTAGAGGAGTAGTTTATTTGCTCAATTGTAAGCCTGAGGGCCTGTTGTAATTATCATTTCTGCCATTAGATATTCATGAGAGTTTCTTATCAGACTTTGTGTTATTTGTTATCATTCTATCTTGTCATCTTGCTTGAATAATATTTACAGATTTTGAAGATCAAAAGTTGCCTTTGGTTAATGAATTCATGAGTTGCATAGGATTTGTGGTAATTACTTTTTAATCACAGTTTATGGTTCAATCACTCTTCAATCTATATTACAGAAAGGATCTCTATTATGTGGTTATTCTTCTCTTTGTTTACCTTGTATTCTTATATCCATCTTTGCATAATCCTTTTGTCTAGTAGGCAACTTGATTGCCTTTGATCTGTGGAATGTTATGACTCCATGCCTAATGGAATGTATTTGCAGTAGTCTGATGCCCTCCTTTTTACTCTTCTCTTGCTGATCCACCTATTCAAAATATTTTAATCCATTTTCATTTCTATGTTACCAAGATTACTCTAATTTGCAGTCTAGGAGTGACTCTTGGATTGATAACATAATTGGCGTCGTTGTTGGGTACAGATTTGAGAAGATTGAAAATCTCCCTGGGAAGAACGACATTGCACAGCTCCAACTTTAGATGGTGACTGAAGTTGGACACCTTCAAGACTGCACATTCACCATGGCGACTCCATTGTTCAGAATATGTTGGTGACTCCACTAGAATGAGACCAATTAAATGGCTATGAAGGATATCCTGGCTAGGAGGTTTGCCCCACTCGATTTCTCAGTTATAGAGGATTATCCACATCCTGTGCCTCTTATTGATGAATGGAAAGATCTACTGCCCATATTTTATGAAGGTAAGGATGACAACCCTATTGATCATGTTCATGAATTTCATAATTTGATGCAGCAACTTGACATCCATCATGAAGATATATTGATGAAAATGTTCATATATTCATTGGATGGGGATGCACATAAATGGTATTTCTCGTTACCCCCTTCCAACATTTCATCCTTGAAGGATTTCCACAGAGTATTAAATGAACACTGCAAAAGGTTTTATCCCTCTGAAAGTATTTGTCATAACTGTTGTGAGGGATATGTAGAATGTGCTCAAGATTTGTTAGATTGCTCTACTGAATATAAAGATCAAAACGATTTTATTCACTGTCCAAATGAAGATATAAATGAACCTCTTTCTCTTTCTAATTCCCGAGAAGAAAGTATTCTAGATATCAGTCATGATTGTACTTATGATTGCATGGATTCAGTTTCATTATATCATGTACCTTATGCATCCGATATCCTCTTAAACTCTACTCACAAGCCACATAGTTTTATACTTACACAAGCATACAATTATTATAAAAGAAACAAGCATAAACCCAATGAGCATGTATATACACTTGTTTGTTCAAAAGTACAGGTTGGGTAAACCGATTGACGTGGATTCTTTTCCACCCAACTGTAAGCTCTACTGCATTTAGAATTTCTACAGTAGGCCACCCCCGTGCTAGGCCATGATACCACCAAGGAAACTTAGTTTTCTCTCGAGAAATATAGGTTAAAAGTGAAGGACACTCTCCTTCACTTACAAGCAACAACATGAATCTGTCTACCCACTAAGACCAGAGTCACCATGAATCGCTCAAATGCTTTCCCAGCTGGCTATAATTTCACAAGGAAGTCCCTTCACCACCTCTACAGTCCCTCAATGCTATCCCTT
>SNQJ01S0046449.1:54241-73118 GCA_010110895.2 Picea sitchensis
TACATTTATTATATCTAACTACCCATTTATTATATCTAACTACCATAGTGGGCCTTATTTAATAATATAGTGGACCTAGTCCACCTTACATTGAATGGCCTCCACTATTATCACTATGGGCCCTCCGGCCCACCCCACTACCTCTCTAGTTACCTAACACGTTTCTTTGAGAGAGTTCACATACACGCTTCCTCTAGTAAACCATGTTTATGAAAATTATGAATTCATGCAAAAAAGTTCTAGGGAATCGACTACTTTCACCAAAAGAATTTCCATTCTACATTTTCTCATCAGTCAATGGGAAATTTTTACTATTGATGAACCCTTGAAAACTAAGAATTCATTTTACCTCAATAAATTGAACTACTATAAAAGAATATGCCAAAGGACCATATTCAAAAGAAAACAATTACCAAGTGCATATTTTCAAGAGTATAATGCCAAAGTCAATTCTTCAATGTACGTGCATGCATAAACTGCATATAATCAAGCTGCAACAATCTTCTCTATATTGAAACTTCAGTTTCATGTGCCATTTTTACGATGTGAAAGACGAGCAACAAAACCAACCTTGATGGGCACTACAGAGCGTGAACATCCACACTATTCACAATGAAGGAAGAAAAGTCGATTCTCCACAAAAAAAATGGTCCAATCATTTACAATAATTCCAACACCTATTACTTGAAGAAAAGTTGACAATTCATCTAGATGTTCTATTGAAGTGTGTGGTCGACCAAACCAACCCTATTAGAAAAAAACACAGTAACTCCCTACAAGCATATTTCCTGCAATAGTTTGCTTGAAAACCTCAACTCCCAACACATATGTTATTATTTCTTCTGTCTTCCTGTCTAGGTCGGTATGAATGAGAGCAACATGATCATTGCACACCACATAATTGCCAAGTGCTGATAGTCGTTCTTCAACTTGTTGTACCACTATTCTTCAAGTGTTGAAGTTATTGGTCAACAATCATGTTTGGAAACAAAAGACCATTCTTGTTCCCAACACAAAGATTCCCAACGATTTGTCGTTGAGATTGTGCAAAAAACTCAACAAAAATCTACGCAAGGGAATAGCGAAAATGTTGGTCATAACTTCTCTTAAGGAGGTTGTTGGTACACGTGGATTCAAGTATAGTGAACTTACACAAATTGATAGAGGTATACGGTGCCACTTCCATGATGATATTACAGTTATTGTAGTTTTTCTAGACCATGAATTACTCAATATGTAGTCAAAATTACCTCGGAAATTTAAGAGAAGTTTGGACTACACATAAGTTCCAGTAGATCTATTTTCTTTTGATGGACAAGGAGTTGATGAATATCCTTGATTAATATTCCTGGGAAGAAACTAAAATGACATTCTTTACATTCATAGCTACTGCAATTTTTTTTTTTTTGAAGGTCAAATTTTGTGTTGCTTTAGATTCTCTACACAATATTTCTATTATAAATCACAAACAAATTTTACACACTTTTTGACTAGGAATATCTAAATTTTATTTCTCCAAATGTAATAGAAAGGTGTAATCATTTTCCATGTAATATCGCAATTTCAATACCAGCGATGTCAACGACGATACATACTCTAGCCTAGTATATCATAAACTTGGCAGGCGGTCTTCCAAGTGTGCTTTGATAAACTATTCAATTACCATAACAATCAACACCAGGATTTCACTATGAACTTCTCGAACTCCTTGAACTTTCTCTTACACAATCACATAGGTATTGTAATGCTCTGATACCACATGATAAAAATATGGAGCAAGAAAATAACCAATAAAATCAAGAATGGATGAAAAGGCACCAAGCCAAATCAATTCATATGTACATCAATGATACATTTATAATACATCTCAATATAACAACCTCACAACTGTATCATAACTAAATGGTTGTTAAGGTATATTTAAGACTTACGATTATTTCTAACAGTTGATGTGTCCCACCTGACATGGCATGTGAATGTGGCATGCTGACTCAACAAGTTGATGTGGCGTTCTCTTATGCTCTTAAACCTCGCAAGGAAAATTGCTCATCTAATGGATCAGACGACTGATGAACATGCTAATCAACGACCTAGATATACGTCGATCTTGAAATTGTGCAAAAATTAATGAGACTCTACTAGGCCCCGACAGATCTAACAGTTGAAATCAACTGCCAATCGATAGCTCATATTCAGGATTTTAACTTTGGGTGACAAATTGCCAAACCTCATGATCTTTCTAAAACCTGTGGTCCAATAGGATTGTGGACTCACGCTTACGGGTTCAACCTTATACTACACCTCCGACTCTCTCCAATGTTTGAATTTTCAATGGACGATTGAGATTCACTCTTGGCGTCTGTCAAATGGTTGAGATTTACTCTCGACACTTAGCCATTTTTCACCTCAAAGCTTAAGGTTATGTCACATAGTTCCACACTTTGGACCAATCCCCAATGCTTTCCACTATGGCTTCATTGATGACCTCGGCCACTTGATCCTTGCCACATAACCAATGAAATGGACTCCACATCATCCGCATGTGGACTTCTTCCAGCATGACCTCACTAACTTCAGAGTTCACTGCCTAAACTCCATGCCCGAGGATTTTCGAAATTAAAAGGAACTCCAGGGTTCTGGCGATACCACGTATTCTCGAGTTCTGAGATCTTCACATGAAACATTTATGTCAAAGAGACAAAAGGGAATATCCATTACCTAATTCCCCAAATTGGAATCCGAGAGGTTGTATAGGATAAACCTCTAAACATAGATGGACCATTGTCAAGACTTAGCTCATTCACATGTGCATTTAGTCAAAAGGTAAGCTAGCATGCAATATTTCCCAACTTACATGGAATTTACATAGCCATGCCCTCCATGAAGGTTCCCAGAGATGGGTTCTTTAGCCATAGTCATTTACAAAATACCTTCATCAAGAAAATAATCTAGAGAGATGATTATTGATCATTCAAGGAGTAATGTACACAAAATCCTTCTATTCACTTCTAACTTCATAAAGATAACAACCAGTAAGGAAATATCAATGCATGAAAAGAGCTCATGTCATACATTCATTCCTCTTCTCTTAAACTCTACTCACAATCCACATAGTTCTATACTTACACAAGCATACAATTATTATAAAAGAAACAAGCATAAACCCAATGAACATGTATATACACTTGTTTGTTCAAAAGTACAGGTTGGGTAAACCGACTGACGTGGATTCTTTTCCACCCAACTGTAAGCTCTACTGCATTTAGAATTTCTATAGTAGGCCACCCCCATGCTAGGCCATGATACCACCAAGGAAACTTAGTTTTCTCTCGAGAAATATAGGTTAAAAGTGAAGGCCACTTTCCTTCACTTACAAGCAACAACATGAATCTGTCTACCCACTAAGACCAGAGTCACCATGAATCGCTCAAATGCTTTCCCAGCTGGCTATAATTTCACAAGGAAGTCCCTTCACCACCTCTACAGTCCCTCAATGCTATCCCTTTCAGTGTCGATTCCTATCCCAACAAGCATCAGATTCACATCCCTCTAAGCTCAAGTCTTGTTTGGATTTATCTCTCCTCAATTCCACAACAAATATCACTCTCAGACTCTCCCTCTGATCTCTCTCCCTGCTCTCTTCCTTTAATTTTCTCGTGCACATCTCATGCATTTCCTTATTTGGAAAGTTCCTTCTCTCCCCCTAGTTTCCTCTCTTCCTTCTGTCAGAATCCTCTAAGGGTTATCCCCCAAAACAAGGTGATATTTTTTAGTACTACTGGTTGACAATCTTCAGTTGATCTAGTCATTTTCCCTCGTACCTTCATGAAGGAAAGTATGACTTCTCAACCACCTGGGCCTCACCTCATTAACTGACTTCTTGGGATATGGAGAAAGGGAGATTTTATACTTCAATAAATTAAGGCGCTAAGGTTCTCTTAGGTGAAGGTTAACTCTTAGGGTAAGCAAGGTAATTCCCAATCCCCTCACTAGTTTCCACTCGTGGTATCATGGTTCGTATTAATGCTCCACACCTTAGTCAATTTCTTGGCCTTTCTTTATTAAATAAAACACATTTACATTACATATAGAGTTTCATATATCGATGTCGTGACTCACAACAATATTAATCCATAGTCATCATTACAAAACTGGGGGAAAGAACGGTCTAGCAAAAGCTATTTTCTATGCATCACCTTCTAGCTTGAGTCCAACAAAAGCTATTTTATGCTCGTCTTGCACATTATGCACACTAGAATAGAATTCCAATTGTTGCAACCAATTATTCAAATAAAGTGAATCCATCTTACCTCCGTAGGGCTTGATCTTGACCTTCACTTCCACTTGAAATAAGTGCTAAGAAGATTGGTTACTGGAGTTTCATTGTTTATATTCTATGCCTCCTTGTATTTCCTTGTCTCCTCATGATATTCTTGGTTCTCATGAGATTTGAGTTGCTCCAAAAAGGGGTCAATATCTCTCTCAAATAGTGGCCATTATTACTATTAGAAGCTATTTGAGCTTCCAACCTTGCAAATATTCTTTTACCTTCATGGATGGGTCCTCCTCGTTGCCCACCTTTCATTTATGTGCATTGTAGTCGCTTCTTTACCTTTCCTATGCCGATCATAGGATCCATGGGGTACAACACTCTTGTAGACTAAGATTTTCTAAGTTGAGTAAGCATATATTGTGCTCAAATCACACAAATGCCCAAAAAACTAATCTAATACCAATGTGATATGTGAAGCACCTTGAATATTCCAATGGTTAACTGAACAAAATAGATATACCACTGTAGGGACTACAATGAGACTTTGATCTACTACATGATTAATCCTTTGTAGTTTTGTGATTTAACAAGAAATAAAAATTCACCCATAAGATTTAACTACCATGACTTGAAAACATAACTAAATAGGAAAGGCAAGAATTGGAACACAAACTTGATCATGGAAACCAAATACTAAAAAACCAACAAGAAATGAAGGATTGTTTCTTTTGGCTTCTTATATTGTGGAGATTACAATGTTGCCCAAGGTTCTAGTGAAGCTATGAGACACTATGATTTGTTGTAGTCTCTCTCTCTCTCTCTCTCTCTCTCTCTCTCTCTCTCTCTTCCATATTCATTGTTCATACTATCGAATAATAAAGGAGGAAAAAGTAAGTGAACATGTGTCCCTCCTTAGATAGGTTTAATAACTCAAATTAGGGTTAGGCTTAAGATTTCATAGCCCTCTTAGAATTTCCATGATGCTTCTAGAAGTCTTTAGTGGATTTGCATATGTTACTAGCTCCATATGTGTGAATTATGATGACTCAGTTGACACGACTACCATTTGGTCCTGTGTGGAATAGCTGGATTGTTACTTTGTCATGGGTGCAACTTTTGCATATAGACTTTATTTGATGCAAAAAAATCATTGTTTGAAAGCTATCATCAAGCAGAATTCTCGATAGATGTTGAGGACATAAGTGCTCAACTTATGAGACCCCAAAATTCCATTTCTTTGACTCTCAAGTAGAGCATTTACCATTTTGATCCGTAAATGCAATTGTTAAGATCTTACCCAAATAAGCCCTTATAGCTCCAAATTCAATATTCCCAAGAGTCAATAAAATCATATGGTAACTATATAGATCTGTTTTAGATCACCTCCACAATGTTTTTTTTTTTTAGACAACACTATGCACACCATTTTGTTTTGGCATCTCTCACACAAACTTTAACATCGTGTCTGCACTAATCAATATCTTGGATGCAAAAACATCCAACGCATGTGCTTACAATTGAGATTGCCAATTTTTTCTCAATGTTGTTATGGGAGTTTTACAATAGCATGTGATGTGATGTGTCAGAAGACAAACAATCACCTCTTTAATAATTATAAAAGCGAATAACCTTCAAACCCACACCTTCATAAGAGTGAATGTGGAAGTGAAAGTGTGCTTTTGCTTATAAATAAATGTATTCCTATATATCCTACAACAAAAGTTAGAATATATAGCAATTAATCACTTTTCTCTCACTCTTTACCTTAAAGCATTTACTGAACGACGAAATAGGCTCACCATATATTTATGTAGGATTCCAAAGTTAAGGAAACCTAACGTGTTCACCAACCCCACGATGTCAAACTTATTCGCGTGTTTAAAGACAACCAACTGCTCACGTGGTATTTACTTTGTATTGTTCGGTTGGAAGCTTAAGGGAATCAATTACCTAGTCCAAACGTAACTAATGCCTGGCTGCCTATGGTTACCACTCTCAACAAACCACGTAATGAATATGGGAGAGTTTCTACTTTGTTGGGCTCCATTACGTTAAACTCTTGTGATCCTCCGAAGTTTAAAGCGATATGCATTCTCTGTGATCAATGCTATGTGGTGTGGTGTTTTGGTTTTGTGGTACATGTTGAATGTCTACTCATCCATGCATTTATTTTCCTTTTACCTGCCTTGTCATCCTCCTTAATGGCAAGTGAGGGGCAATGAAACCTATCCTCAAGGAAAATACCAGGGCATCATAACAAGGCATAAAAGATTATGAACACCAATCTATAAAAATAGACATCATTGCCCATTTAAAAAATAATACATCCATGTACATACTAGTGGTTGCAATCAAATTAGAGCTTCAATGCCATTCAATGCATTGTAGAAAATTTTACTGTTATTATCCAACCATAGAAATAACATCCCCATGACAAACCTTGTTATTACCCTCTTTTAACCACCAATTTGCTTGCACATTCACCCTTTCCTTTTACCTTATATACATTTTTACACCTTTTTTTATGCCCAATCATGATAAACCTTGTTGTTACCCTCTTTTAACCACCAATTTGCTTGCACATTCACCCTTTCCTTTTACCTTATATACATTTTTACACCTTTTATATGCCCAAATTATGGATTCGAGGTTCAAGTTAATCTATGTTATAAATTTTTAAAGTTTCCTTTAATTTATGATTAAATTATAGATTAAGGATTGTTTACTCTATATCTATTTATGTTGAATAATCAATCAAGTTAGATTTTCTATAGACCATTGCTGCAAAGTAGTATTATTGTTGCAGAACACACTACATGTTCATGCTATAGATCATTACATGTATATGTTATGGATCACTATACGTCTATGCTACAAATCAAGACAAGTCTATGTTATGGATCGCTACAAGCATGTTTCTATAGATCATAAGCATGTTTCTATAGATCATATCATGCTCTCTTATTCTATTACAGGGTTCTATGGATTTGTGTGTGAGATGATGTTACAGATTTGTAGGTTGAAGGGTATCATTTTGAATTCATCTAATGTTATGGATTTGTGTGTGAGATGATGCTACAAACTTGTATGTTGAAGGGTATCATTTTGAATTCATGTATGGTTATTCTCAACCATGTGCAAATTCATAGCAGTATAAATACAATTGAAGGCATGTAGTGAAAACAAAAAACAATATAATTGTTACTTAGTTTATACCTGCACATTCAATAGTTAGCAACCAAATTTATTCTTTCCACCTCATATTCTCGAAGACAATTAGTTGTTCCTTATCAACTTAGGAATCTATGTTTAAAGTTGTTGGTATGGCTTGAGAATCTCGGATTCTAAAGCACATTCATCAATAGTCTATTTTGTAATTCTATTATAAAAAGGACATTTATTCACACTTAAAAACAAGATATAATATAGAATATAGAACGTACAATGTACAATCAAGGAAAAAAAAGTTATTTTTGTGATGTATAAACTCTCTCTTGATTGAAATACAAACCTCTGTTGAAGTTCTTGCATCTCTGATTTTAAGTTAGCTCTTCTTTCCACAAAGATAGGGCCCACTCTACAAGTGCATAATTGTTTATATAGATTAATGTCATCTTTTTGTTTATTTGAAATTAAGCACTTTTAATTACAAATTATTTCATGATATAGAGTGTGGTAGCTTAACTCAATTCCTTATGTTTGTTGTTTAATCTTGAATGCATAAGTTGCGTGACTAAGGGATTGACTATAGTGAATAATTTGTTTTTAATCTAGCATTAGTGAATAATTTGTTTTTAATCTAGCATTCGTGAATTTTTTAGATTAAAATATAAAGAGTGGAATAAAGTCTTTTTTTTTTTGTGAATGTGATTATTTTGATTTTTGCACAAATAAGAATTAATTAGAGATTAGAAGTTGTTGCTTACTTTCCATCTTTTAGGAATCTTATACAAAGAAGATCTGTACATTCTACACATACAATTTATGGTAACTTGCAAGTTTGTAGACCCATGGTTTGACATATTAAGTGTACAAGTAGATTAGCATCATTGCTACTATAACAAAGAGTTTAATTCACTTGTCATTTTTGGTGTTGTTCCCAGTGAAATGCCAAAGGATCAAGGAATTTTCTTTATACTGATTTAAAAAGAACACATCACAAGGGAATCAACTCAAGGGAATTGTCAACAACCCTTTTGCTAGATTTCATATGTAGTGTTTTGCATTAGCAATAGGGCATATAGGATGCTTGAATAGAATTCGAGACTCCAAAGGAAGAATTCATGGTGTAGTAAGAGCCACTTAAATTACTAACAAATTAACAAAAAAATTGATAAAAAGAGGAAAGATGTGGGTACCATATGGATCCCAATGTGCTTTCAACGAAGGAGTTGTTGAATCCAACCCTGTACTAGTCAATCTGGGAGTTGGTTCCACCACTGATGTTGTGTTCATACCATTTGTTGCAGACACATAGGAATTGATTAGTGACCAAGAAGACTTGGAATTCCAAGAAAATTCTATGCAAGAACTAGAATTTACTACAAAATCTATTCCTTCCAAAGAATTTTGTGGCACAATGACAATTCAATTTTTGGAAAATAAACATGGTTGAAGTAGAAGGCGGAGCTTCAAATCAGCTATACCCTGTGACTTTTGAGTTTCTAATTCAAGATGTTGAAGGGATGGTTCAAATGAAAAACATTCCACATTCTTCTCTACCAAATTTTCACGGCTTAGCTAGTGAAGATCCAGATACTTTAATATTCAAGTTTGATGTGATTTGTTGAAGCTATGACTATTATTTAGATGTTCATAAGTTTAAGTTATTTCCTTCCACTCTCAAAGAAGTAGCTCTTCGTTGGTTCATGGGGATTGGAGGAAATAGTATCCAAACCTGGGATGAAATGCGATAAAATTTTCTGTAAAAGGTATCAAGATTACTATAAAGCTAGAGAACTTCGAGAATATATAATTTTAAATGATGGGAAAAGAATATGAAAGCTTGGAGGATTATGTTGAGAGGTTCTAATACAATTTGCATCGATCAACATAGAATAAGTTGGATCCAAATACTCTTTAGATCATTCTCTTAATAATGATTCGATACGAATGTATTGATTTGTTGAATTTAATGGGGGTAGGGGATATTTTTCAGTTACCTTATGAGGATATTTGTGAGTTATGCAAGCCTTACAAGGAAATGAAAAAGATGGTAAATTTCCTACACATGTTGTTGCTAGAGTCACCAAATCAGTAGGGGGAGGAGTTACTCGAGTTGAAATTGGAAATCTATTGGACAATTTTAAGATTGATATTCTCATCTCTCTTAGTTCACAGTTCGACACAATACAATCCAAGAAGAGGCATGATGAAGCAGAGTTGGCATTAGCCATCGTTTGTTCAAAATGGTGAAAGAAGCACCCTTTGTGGGAATATCCACTAAATAATGTGGAAACTTGTGCTATCTCCGAGTAGAAGCATGAAACTAGTTGTTGTCTTTCATTACTAGAATTAAAATAAGTATACCCATGACACCTTAACCAACCACAATTAACAATAGAAGGAATACAACATCATATGCATGAACCTATGACACCTTAACCAATAAACTTCATCAAGAATGAAAAACATAAATAAAATTGCTAGCCCATGAACACCAATGGTTCCAAGAGGGGATGAACACATAGTTGGAATCCAACACTATCTCAAAACATATCTTGGATACTTATAAATAGGTCCAATGGATGCAAGAGAAATATAATATTAATCTAGCCTCAATTCAAAGTTCTTATATCCCTAAAAAGATAGACTACCTGGTTGAAATGAAAAAAATTAAGTATCACTATAGACCAAGCACTTGAAGGATGGTGATACTTTGAAACTCCACTTCAATAGATAGCACCCCATATTTATAGAACCTACATTGAAGCCCCAAAATAGGCCCATATACCTAAAAAAAAAAACACCGCCTACCTTTCCACTATTAAAGGCCAAGATTTTTTTTTTTTAGTCCAAGTGCATCAATAAGCCAGTTTGCACTCTCAAAGGAATTAACACTGACTGCTAGCATTCAAACAAAATATTCCAATTTGGTTGCAATACCTGAAGGATCCACACAAACAACAAGTGATCAATCAAATGGAACATTAGCCAACCAACTTGAACCACTAGTAGAACCAACACTAGAAACACCAACTCGAACAACACGAGTTAAAGAAGAGACATTTTAAATATACTTGTTATAAATTTTGGGGATTTCAATTTTGATATTTAATGTAATTCCAAGCTCCCCCTTCTTTGGGACAAAGAAATATTTTAGTGTGAGGGTAATGTTGGAGGGCCTAGTTGACTAGGTCAACCAAATGCAATATGGTAGTCAACTATAGATAAAATCCAACTAGTTATTCAAGTTAGTCAACTAACAGAATAGGTCGATTGACCAAGCTAGTTAGAACAATCGTAACTACCTACCACTAATATCAATGTATAAATAGATGTGATCATATGATGTAGCTAGTGTTGATTGATTTGTCATAGTAAAAGATTACCTATTGTTGGTTCCACTAGTACTTTTCTCATCTTCCTCCTTATATGTATTCATGCTTGTATATTACTTGTAAACTGCTTCTATATATTATGTTGTGTGACTGCACTACTGGTAACTTTGTTGTGTAATTCATTAGATTACAACAAGGGAATTCACCTACATTAACTATATGTCATATATGTGTGTGGGTTAGGTGTATCAGATATGTCATTGTGTGTTGGTTGCATAGTTTATGAAAATGGGTTGGGTACATAATTTATATGTGTGGATTAGGTGTGTTACTTATGTGTGTGGGTTAAATGAGTCATTTATGTGCATTGGTTAGGTGCATCATTCATGTATTTCTCATATGTGCCTAGATTAACTTCATTTGTTATATGTATTTTAGGTGTGTTGCTTATGCATGTCATTCAAGTTTGTGGCCTCTCATTTATATTTGTGGATTACGTTCATGATTTATGTGTGTCATTCATTTGTGTGGGTCAAGTGAGTCGATTTTTTGTGTCTTATGTGTGCGTATTTTATGTGTATGGTTTATGTGCATCATTCATGTGTGTGGGTTAGGTGTGTCTCTTAGGTGTAGGTTTGGTGTATCACTTATGTGTGCCACTTTGTCTAAGGGTTAGGTGAGTCATTGATGTAATTGTATGTGGGTTAGATGAGTCACTTATGTGCATGTATAAAGTGTGTTAGTTACATTCATTGATCATGTGTGTGTGGATTAGGTGCATCATTTATGTGATTCATTCATATGCATGAGTTACGTGTCTCTTATGTGCATGGATTATTTGTGTTGTGTACATGTGTTGGATATAGGTGAATTAATTATGTACAAGGGATAGGAGTGTTTCTTATGTGCCTAATCTATATGTGTGGATTAGATGTGTCATGTATGTTTGTGGGTGTTGAGGCCTCAATTAGCCCCAAGTCGATAGACTTGGGGTGATCTAGATTTATGAAAGGAACAAAGAGAATAACAAACTGAATACAATAAAAAAGAGATACTTAGAACAAAAACAAATATACAGTGAACAATAACTTCTATTGAATAAATAAAATAGGTTGAAACTATAAAACTGCAGAACTGTCACAACTTGCTTGAATGGTGGTAGCTATCTCTAAGAAGAGATGTGGTTGCTACATGCATCTGTCTGATCAAAATGATTACAATGAGGCTCTAAAGGCCTTTTTAACATTACTCACGAATTCCAAAACCATAGACATTCAAAAACCTAACCCTAGGAGATGAAACACAAAAAGTTATGTGGTCCCCGATGTGTAAGTTGGTACCTCGAATTCTCGAGGTCGTAACTTACACATCGGGGCCCACATTTTGGTCAAGTCATTGATGTCCAACAATGAATAGAGACTCGACCAAAATGTGTTGAGGAACCTGCTATCCTGATCTGAGGTGATGGCATATGGTATCCAAAAATGGTCCCACACCCGTTCGAAGAAGAGCTTAGCAATATCTTCCGTTGTGATTCTCTTCTTCCAGGTTGTGATAATGGCCATCTTCCAAAACTGATCAACCACCACAAATACATAATCATTGTCATTTTTGGTGGGCAGAAGGCAAGACATGTAATCCATCGAGATGGATTCCCAAGGCCTCTCAGGAGGAGGAAGAGGGGTGTATAAGCCTTTCTTCTTGATGGTTGGCTTGGCAATGGCATAGGTAGTGCAAAATCTGATATATTTGCTGATGTATTGTTGAAGTTTTGGCCAATAAAAATGTTTTTGTAGAACGACCACAGTTTTCTCCATGCCAAAATGTCCTACCATCCGACTGTAGTGAGCCTCCCAAATTATATTTGCACGCTCGCTTATGGGAACACAGAGGTGGCCTAGATGGTATAACAGTCCATCCTGGATGTGAAAATCGATGACATTCACTCCTGTACCCAAGAGCTGATAGGTGGTGGAGAAGATAGGGTCATGCTGATAAAGTTGGGGCCACTCAGATGCCTCATGCCCACATGAATGGAGCACTATGGTGAGTGCAACAACGGGAGGGTGAATGAGGCAATGAGAAACACGATTTGTGCTCCCTATTTTATACTTGATGTTGAGATGGAACTGTTATAGATATGTGTACCACTTTTGATGGTGGTCGTTCTGCAACTTCCCTTGTGTCTGTATGAACTGCAGAGGCTTGTGATCAGTGTGGATGATTGTCTCCTTTTCCAAAATGTAATGTTTCCATTGACGACAAGATTTCACAATGGAATACATTTCTTTGTCATAGGTGGGGTATTTCTAGATAATATCTAAGAGTGTCTCACTATGGTATGATACTGGATGACCATGTTGAGTGAGAACTGCGCCTACAAAATAGTCAGAGGCATTAGTCTCAATCTTGAATGGTTGTTGTAGATCAGGTAAGGAGAGTAATGGAGCTGAGCAGACGCAATGATTTAGATCATCAAATGCTTGTTGTTGTGCCTACCCCCATGTGAAATTTCCCTTGCCACTACCCTTGGTTACTTGGTTGAGGGCCCATGAAATATGGGAGAATCCCAACACGAACCTTCTGTAGAAGTTGGAAAGTCCCAAGAAGCTCTGAAGCTTGGTTAGTGTGATCAGGTTTGGAAAGTCATGAATGAAATGGATCTTAGTTGGATCCACATGTACCCCATGCTCATCAATAATGTAGCCCAAGTATCGGACCCTGTTCATGCCAAAGGAGAAATTTTCCAAGTTGGCATATATCTTGTGTTGTCACAGAGTGTCCAAAACCTATTGAATATGCTACATGTGCTCATCCCAAGTTATGATGAAGATGAGGATGTCATCCAAATATACCGCCATAAAAGAGTTAGTGAAGGGTCTCAATACATCATGCATCAATCTCATGAAAGTTGTTGGTGCATTTGTTAAGCCAAAGGGCACAACCAACCATTCAAAGAGACCTTCTTTAGATTTGAATGTTGTATTCCATACATCAGTTTGTTCAATGGGAACTTGGTGGTAGCCATACTTTAGGTCAATCTTGCTGAAGAAATTTTCCCCCTTGAGTTGGTCAAGAAGGTCATCAATTCAGGGAATTGGGTACCGGTTCCTGACTGTGATTTTTTTTAATGCTCTGTAATCAATGCAGAGCCACCAGGTCCCGTCTTTATTCTGCACCAGCACAATCGAGCTTCTTCAAGGGGAGGAGTTGGGTCAGATGTTCCCCTTTTGAAGCAACTCTGGGATATGGCGCTTGATTTCATCATTTTTCATCAGCGAGTGATGATATATTGGTCCATAAGGAAGCGGTGCACCAAGGGTTAGATCAATTGGATGCTTGACTTGATAGTGCGTTGGTACCTCGGTGGGTGAGGAGAAGATATATTTGTACTCTTCCATGATCTAATCCACTTGCTTCTGCTACAAAGAGAGGCTCCATGTAGAGGTCACAGATGTGGAAAAGACCTTCTACTTACTGCGAGCACAGATCACAAAGAATACGAACTTCCCGGTCTATGAAATGACCTTAATGCATTTCTTAGCAAAGATTAAAGAAATAGTGGTAGCTAGTGCTACCTCTGGTATCATGTACAATTGTCTACCCAAAGTAATAATAACACTGCGGGGTCTAGACTCATACACAACATGTCACTTCCACAAATATGGTTGGCCTAAAAGAACATCACAAACTTCAAGGGGAGAAATATCACACAATGCATCATCTTTGAATGTCTTGATCTTTGTAGGAGAGGAGCGACATTGTTGGACGACATGGAGATCTCATCCTTGGCGAAGCCAGCCTATGGTGTAGGGATGCAGGTGTTGCATTGTTAGCAGGGCGAGTTGCTTGAATTTTTTTGTTGAGATGAGGTTCTTTTGGCGACCGTTGTTAATGATGAAGTGTAGTGGGGTCCCCTTTACCCCCATATGTGAGTGAAAGAGGCATTCCCCTTCCTCTGGTTCTTCTGGTTCTTCTGGTTCTTCTGGTTCGCTTATATGGAATTTGGTGTTAGTGACAGTGGAACTGGGTTCGGTATCGATGATCTACTTCCCACTTTAAAGTTTGTTGGTCGAGTCTACCTGCGACTTCAGATCTTTTGACAACCGCAGTGACTAATTGGAGATTTATTCTTCATATTTGTGCCAAGGTATTTTTATAATTATTCCACCGGCTATGTCCTTCTTCCCTTTTCCCATTACCCTTCTTGGGTTATGGCTTGGATTGGTCATCACGATGTACATATTTTCTCTATCCTTTTTTGTGCGGGTTGTGGCTACCCTTTCCTTTATTTTTCTATGAGGTGTTCCCAAACCCAAACTTCTGCATCTTTTATTTCAGTTTCTGCTCGATTTTGACAACATATCTATAAGCCCCACCTAATGATTCTATGTCCAAAAAATCCATTTTTTGGAATGTATCTATCATACAGCTAGCAGGCACCAATATGTCATTAGTCTTTGATGCAATTTGGTAAGCGAAGGTATGGAAAATGTGGTGAAATTTGAAATTAACTGTCGGTGGCTTCCACGATGCGGTATGGTCCATCTTGTGTTTTGGTCCTTGTAGCTTCCAACAATGTAGTATTATTATTTAATGACATCCCTAAAGGAATCCCATGTGGGTGTGACCAAAAATATTGTATATTACTCTATGGCCCTTTCTCATGAAAATTGATTATTCCACTAGTCCATAACATGGGGATGACTAGCGAGGAATTTTGAAAAAATTAATATTTTCCCTATACGAAAAATTGTGGGCCGAAAAATACCCTTGGTAGATTCAACCATTTATCTACAACATCACGTATCTATCGGTCCTTCAAATAATGGAATATCAAAATTTACTTGTACCTTGAAGGGTTGCGCTCTTAATGAAGATGCATCTCCTATGGTCAGTCGTTGAAGGATGCAGTACAGGTACTTTCCATCATTTCATTCCTTTGTGTCCGTGCGAGGGTTCCCTTAGAGAAACAACACAAAAGATATCCTGCTCCAACATGTTTCTTCTCATCCCCCATGTGGGTTGTTGTCGGTTCGGCATGATGATGCCTAAAGAGCGCCGATTGGTGCACGAGGTCCCTACTTCTTGTACCAGGATAACTGCATGGGTACATGCACGAAAGAAAATAAATGAGAAGAGCAAACCAATCACAGTACCAGCGTCTGGTTATGAGAGGAATGAAAAGGCAACGAATAAGACCACAATATCTGAAATATAGAGAAACAACATATGTCTAGTGAACAATAACTTGTATTGAATAAAATGAAATAGGATAAAGCTGTAAAGTTGTAGAATTGACACAACTTGCTCGAAGATAGTAGAAGTGGAAGTATCTACGAGAAAGAGATGTGGTTGCTATCACATCATGCAGAAAAATGGATTACAATGGGGCTCCATGGGCCTTTTTTCTATTACTCATGAATTCCAAAACCCCTAGACTGTCAAAAGGAAACCCTAACCCTAAGAATTAAGAACACCCAAAATTTGTAATGAGGGCCTCAATTTAAGTTGAAGGGTACCTCAACTTCCAGGGGTCATAAATTTTGCATACCACATTCTTGTTTTGAGCCGTGATAACTGGTGGAAATGGAAACTTCGATACGCAATAATAATAGATCAAACTCTAACACCATCTATGGTTTGACTATGGCAAGACAAAAAAGGAAACCAACTGTTTAAGGGCTCAGCATTTTGGAAGTACAAAGATGTATTGACATGAAAACATTCAAAATCAGCCGGTTGGATTAGGTGGGTGGCCACCAATCTCCACCCTATATTTGTTTAGGGCTTAATATAGCCTTGGAAGTGTAGAACCCACAATTACAAAGGGTATACAATGAGGCTCCATAGGCCTTGTTAACATTACTCACGATTTCCAAAACCCTAGACATCCAAAAACCTAACCCTAGGAGATGAAACACCAAAATTTATGTGGGCCTCAATTTGTAAGTTGGTACCTCAACTTCCCAGGGTCATAAATTTTGCATACGACCTTTGTTTTAGGCACGTGATAGCCTGTTGGAAATGTATTTTCGAGAAATACACAATATGTCGTCAAACTCTGACACCATCTATAGTTTGACTATGGCAAGTAAAAAAAACCACTGTTTAGGGCCCGAAAACGACCCTGGAAGTACAAAAAGATGTATTGACATGAAAACATTCAAAATAAGCCAGTTGGATTAGGTGGGTGGCCACCAATCTCCACCTATAAACTGTTTAGGGCTTAATATAGCCTTGGAAGTGTAGAGCCCACAATTACAAAGAATTACAAAAGAACGCATTGAACTAAAAACTATCAAGAGGATCCATTTGGAATAGGTGGGTGGCCACCAATATCCACTTGGATCATGGTGACCCCCCTTTTCTCTTAAAATTTTTATTTGAGTTTCATCTTCAAATGTGCATTTCTTGACTCATTTTACTTCTAATGACTATCTTATGATTTTATTGACTTGAGAATTTTGATTTGTTGTTTCACCCTTGTGTTTGAATACAAATTTATGTTTTCATCAAGTCTCTTAATATTGATTGGTTGTATTTAATGAACTCTTTCTTATGGCTTGATGATAGTTCCACTTCACTTACACATGATTTGATATTATTATCATATTTAATGTGTGTTCTTTATTTTTCATAAGATTGTCCCTGGCTTACTCACACATTTCATTAATTATTGGCTTATATGATTTTGAGGTTTAATATTCTCTCATGTCTCATTGCGTAGGTTGTCATGTGTCATTTTTTATGAGTGATAATGAAAGACAAGTCATAAGTATAATCCTTCAACAAATGGCATGCAATGACGTAAGATCTAGGTATATAATCAATAAGAGTGGATGCGCAAGTGACATATACACATTCAAATGACATGATACTATGTTGAGTAATGTATCTAAACATATATGGTAGTGACCTAAGTCCAATTCTAATAAATAAATATCATAATTGGGCATCCCACAAAGTTGCATCAAGATATTCATGGTATTGGCACATAAAACATAATGACAAGCATTGTGGAAATGGAGTGCAAAGTGGAAAAATGAAGTAAATGATTGAGATTGTGAACACGAGTATAGTTTCTAGCCTTTTCAAAGATGATCATACTCATTCCTTCCTTCAAAAGTCTCTCAGTTGAGTTTGAGGGTGAAGCAGTGGTATTACCATGCTTCCCTCATATGTGCATTTAGCACCTAGAGGCCACCTTCATAGTCTAAAATCATATTAGTGGGTGATGATAACTATACCATTGATTACCATGATTAAAGACCATATAGAAAGGATGAAGATCACATGGACGAACTATGATTCCATTGAAGCAATTCTCTGAACAAGATCCACACTTTAACCTTAAAGGGAGTTTTGTGTGTATTTTGTGTAGTTTGTCAAAATGAGATTTTTAACATTGGAGGAGGTTTCCTAGACATGAGATTATGAACTAAATGAAATCAGAAAAACTCTATGAGGACTGCAAGTATGAAATCACTATTGGGGTTTTATATTATTTGCAGTGAAATTCTAGTCGAGGTGAATCGACTGATGGTTGAAGATCAAGGTGGATCGACAACAGTCAAGGTTGATGTGGATCGACAACAAGTCGAAGGTCGAGGAAGTTGACTAGGTAAATTCTAAGTCGAAGATATCGACGATAAGTAAACCAACAAGAGGTCAAACTTTAGGCGTGAGACAACTGACTAGAGACCAAATGAATATTGACTGGTAGTCGACTGGTAATCCGACTTGGAGTCAACTTAACAGAATCCTGAGATTTTCATGATTTGTAGACAATGATCTGCATGGATATGTAACCATTTTTAGGCGCCAATATTTAGGGTTTTTCCTGTTTTAAATCCTATAAAGAGGCATGTTGTAAGGCCATAAAGGCTAATGCAGGTTAATGCATGTAATCAATGAATATTAGGATAACAAATATTTAGAGAAATATTTAGATGTAGGTTGTTGGTCATGCAGATGTAAGTCGGATTGGATACATGGTTGTTGTTGCACAGGAAAGAGGGTATGATGTCAATTGTGTCTTAGGTGTGGACCAAGGTTAGACATGTAACCTTTTATTAAGATTGAATAAGACAATAAGAGAGTA
>SNQJ01S0046449.1:73128-91907 GCA_010110895.2 Picea sitchensis
AAAGCCTTAAAGTATCCTTGGTTGTCCATCCACATCCGTGATCCTATGTTGAAAGAAAGAAATGAAATATTTAGGGCATCGAATCTATAAGAAACTCCATGGACCCAAGAGCTAAAGAAAAGAATTAGGAAGAACATGAAGATTCCAAGAAAGAAAGAGAAGCCAAAACAACCAGTCAATAAGAATCAGAAGATTACCAACCTGATATGAACTCACTAAAAGAAATCAAGCAGAGGAATTGAAAGTTGTGATGAAGAACATTATATATATGCAATCATTGCAAGATCCAAAACTAGAGGTTTTCCTAGATGGAGGGAGAAGACTATGACAATTACTTGTTCCAGTAAAATAGACATACCTCTACATGAGTCTTTATATCATTCGCAATATCCATGGGTTGGAGTTCTACATCAGATGAATGCAAAGAATGTTCTACAGAGGAATTGAACAAAGAGCATATGAAGAGCAACCTCAAGACTTTGAGGCATACCAGAAAGAGACCCTTGGATGCAGATAGAAGAAGATAAATTAGTGGAGAACCTCCAGTGCACAACAAAAGCGTGGTGAATATTTTCTATAACAAAGATATTATATCAATATGATTATGAAGATGAGATCTCATGATGACAAAAGAAGTGCCACATGGATATGTTCCAGTTTTCCAACAATGATATACTTTATTGATCAGAGCTACATGAAGCCTTCAAAGAATACCAGTATCCCAGACTGAAGTACATTTGAAATCAAGAATTACATTATCCACGATGAAGTCCAGAAAGGAGAAAGTGGTTCTCCAATGCATATCTCCACAAATGAGCAGATAAGCAGACATTTTGATAAAGCTTATTTTCAAGATGAAAGAGTTTGCGTACTCAAGCTTGAGCTCATGGAGATGACTTCCATATTGAAAAAGGAAGAGATGACTTCCAGGTTGGGAGGGAGCACTGATTTAGTATTGATTGATGGACAATCATTTTTCAATTCGAAAAATGGTCCAGGATGAGCATATTCTTTCCAGTTCGGAAAGTGGATTGAGATTTCTAATGGACAGGCATTTTCCAGTTCTGAAAATGGTCCAGATTGTTGATGTACCATAGAAAACGACTTCCCATTGCGGTTAACATGGGGAGTGGTCTAGGGCAGTATCTCTTCTTGAGGGTTACTCAAGAATACTGGCCCGCCTCGCCGGACAATGATTTCTCATTGTACTTAACATGAGGAATGGTCTGTTTTGGAGGTTGGTGCAAGATAGACATTTCCTCTTGTGGTTAACATGGGAAATGGTCCAGACAGTCATTCCTTAGGGAGGCTTCATTCTCTCTAGGTTGCACTTTGTTTAGTGCCGGAGGAATGGCCCAGGGTGGGAAATGGTCTAGGGTCAGCAATCAGGGATAGACATTCCTTAGGGAAGACTCATTCTCTCCAGGTTACACTTTGTTTAGTGTCAGAGGAATGGCCCAGGGTGGGGAATGGTCCAGGCTTGAAAATCAGGACAATTATTCTTCCTTGCTTGAGAAGAAGAGTCCAGATAGCTCATCATTGATGTTTTACCTTCTGAGGGCAGATGCTCTTCCAAGATCTCACAGATGTGAGTGGAAGAATGGCCCAGATGATTTAGTTTATATCATAACATTGTTTCTGTGCAGGTTGATATCAAATGATTGTTATGAAGATCGTATGTCTCTAGACAGTAGATGTATCCTACTATGGTGGATGTGTTCCACTGTTTGATAAAGTATCTGTGTGGTACTTGTTGTGGTAGTGTACCACTGGATGGTAGTTGTGTACTACTATGGATCGATACAGTTATGTTCTATTGAATGATATTGTTTCGATTTCCTTGAAGACTATCAACAGTGTTGAAAATAATTATCAGCCAGATGAATGATGAATAGAGATTTCCCAGACAAAGAATGGTTCAGAACATTTACTCTTCTATATTATAAGAATGACTCTTGTATCATTCTGTGGAGTGAGTATCATGTCTAATTACTCATATAGAGTATGGTTCTAAGAGATGATGCAGTTGATGACACTAATAGTGCTCATGACATAGTCATAAGATAGTCTATACAACTATATTGATGCTACCAGGTGAATGGTATGTTTGTGCTCAAGACCATTACCTGTAATACCTCCCTAGCTAGGAGGGAGTTTTGATATTATGGTAGCTGAGGGAGGTATTTACCTCCACGTGTAAACCTGACAATAATAGGATATTCCGGGAAGCAAGAGGAAACTCTAATGAGTTGGCTAATAACCCTAGAAGACGTTTTGGCTCAAGAAGATAACTTGTATTAGGTTATTAGCCTCCAAGAGAAGAAGTTGACCAGAAGAAATAATATATATTGAACAGACAGATACCCAGAATGAGAAGTCAGCCCAGGAAGTTAGCCAAAATTACAATAAATACAGGAGGCTAGTCTTCATTCTGGCAGGCAATCTCAGAATTGTAGAGCAACACTTGTGCGCACTGCAGTGCCTATTTTTGTTCACGGGTTTGGAGGAGAGTTGCCATTGTAGCTGCTGCAACTAGTAGATCACGTTTGGCTTGGACTATCTCTTGGTTAGGGTTTGGACTATCTGATCAGCTCTTGTTGGTGTGCTATCCTTGGGAAAGGTGCGCTACCCTTTGTTTGGATATCTGTCAAGGTTAAGGTGCTCGAAGGGTGGCTTCGGCCTATGGTTGGGTGACAATAGTGATATTGTCAATGGTAAAACGAGCACATCCATTATATTCTAACACAATGGAAAACGATCTGTCCAGGTACCTAGTCAAGAGGCATGTCGACGAAAGAATGGGAGAAACTCAAAAGAATATAAAGAAGTATGATTCAAATTTGTCTTGAAGATTCAGTGTTTCTGAATGTCTCAAGTGAATATTTAGCCAAGAAACTATGGGACAAGATGGGAAGCTAATACCAGTTGAAATCTCTTGTAAATAAGTTGTTTCTCAGAAATAAACTACATCTTCTGAGGATGAGTGATGGCAGTTTGGTGACTGAGCATTTAAATTCCTTTGATACCGTGTTAAGTTAGTTATCATATATGGATATCAAGATCATTGACAAGGATAAGTGTATCATCCTATTATGTTCTTTTGCAGACTCCTGGGATATCTTAGTCATGGATATTGGGAGTAATACAACCACACTAGCGCTAGAGGACATGGTTTCTTCTCTGTTGTTAGAATAAATGAGAAGGAAGAACATGGAAGGATCGACCAAAGATGCTCTAGTAGTGAGAGGTCGATCGGTAGACAAAGATAAAGGAAGATTTTCTAGTAGAAAGTTCAAGTCGAAGGGTAGATCTAAATTCCCGGTTCAGTCAACGCGAAGATGATGGAAATGTGGTAAAGTTGGGAATTATAAAAAGGAATAAAAGTCAAAGGAAACATAAGTCAGTTATGGATCCATCGAGAAGTAGTCGACTGAGAGAAATACGACCTTGGATAAGGGAGGTGATGTGTACCTGACGATGAATAGTACACAACCAAATCAAGATGTTTGGTTGATCGACTCAGGAGTGTCCTATCATGTGACACCACATAAAGAATGGTTCTGTGAATATAAACGATATGACGGGGGTGATGTTTTCTTGGGGGACTACTCGATAACCATAATTGTCGAACTATAAAGAGTTCAACTGATACTGCAGGATGGAAGAAAAATAACCCTTACAGGTGTGCTACATATTCCAGGTCTGGAAAGAAACTTGATATCTGTCAGCAAGATGAGTGATGCAGGTGTGCATACTCCATTTCATAAATATTTGTGCAAAATGGTTAGAGGTTTGATGTTATTAATGAAAGGATTTTGGATTGGCACCCTATACAAGTTGTTAGGGAATGTCGAATCGACTAGATGCAACATCATCGTTTCCCCTAAAATCGACTCGAGTGCGAATCAACTCGACTCGACTCGAGATAATTCGATACAAGTTGACTCAACAAGACATGATAAAATTGACCCGACCAGCTTATGGCATGAGAAGATGGGACACATTGGAGAAAAAGGACTTCAAGATATGAAAAGCAAAGGTATGGTCAAAGTGTTTCCTAAATGTGGCTTAGAGGTCGACTTTTGTGAACATTTCATATATGGAAAACAAATTCAGGTGAGTTTCCCATATGGAGAGACAAGGGAAAGTGGGATTATAGATTTGGTGTATAGTGATGTGTTTGGCCCGGTTACAATGCCTTCACTTGGTGGATCCCTATGTTATGTATCCTTCATAGATGATTTTTCCAGGAAGACATGGATATATTTCCTGAGGAAAAAATCATAGGTTTTCAAGAGATTTAAAAAGTTTAAAGATCTTGTGGAAAACCAGATAGAGAAAAGGATTAAAGTGTCGAGGACCAACAAAGGTGGTGAATTCTATGGAAAGGAATTTGATAATTTATGTAAGTAGTGTGGCATAGCATGCCAAAGTAATACACCATATACCCCACAATAAAATGGAGTTGCCGAGAGATTGAACATAACATTTATGGATAAGGCAAGGAGCATGCTCAGTGGTGTTGGGCTTGCACAAGAATTATGGGTGGAGACAGTCGATACGACAATATATCTGGTGAATATGTCTCCTTCGTCGATGCTAGTTGACACAAATACACATGAGGTATGTCCAGGTAAGAAGCCTTCGGTGGAACATATCAAAGTATTTGGMTGTGATGCATTTGTGCATGTTCCCAAAGAAAAGAGGAGAAAGCTAGACAAGAAGGCAATCAAATGTTTTTTCATTGGATATAAATAAGGAATGAAAGTATATAATCTATGGGATMTTGCATCAAGGAGAACAATGTATAGTCGATATGTGGTATTCATAGAATTCATAGATAAGTYTAATCCTGAAGAATTTGTTCAGACCAAGAATAATCCTGAGACGGTGCAGTTTGAACTGAGGAATGAAGAAGTTGATTCATATGATTCGACTAAATCTGAGGAAGAGGTGGAACAACAAACTCTACTGGTAATAAGGTCAGAAAGAATAAGAAAACTAGTCAAAAGGTATATTCCTCCCAACTTTCTCTCCGCAATCGTGCTAACTACCATCAACGATGAGCCCAAGTCAGTCAGTGAGGCAGTCGACTCGGCAGAGGGTAAACTCTAGAAGGACACCATGGTCAAAGAGATAGAATCTTTGCATAAGAATGAGAAATGGGATTTATTCAAGTTACCTAGTTGAAGAAATCCCGTCAGTAGAAAATGGGTATTTAAGAAGAAGATGAATGTCGCAGGACAAGTCGAGAAGTTCAAAGATCGATTGGTAGCGAAAGGTTATTCCCAAGTCGAGGGAGTCGACTTCGTTGATATTTTTCCCCCTGTTGCAAAAATAACTTCCATTAGAGTACTATTGTCTCTAGCTGCAACATTCGATTTGGAAATAGAATATATGGATGTGAAGACAACATTCCTACATGGGGACCTGGAAAAAGAAATCTACATGAAACAACCTAAAGGTTTGTATTAAAGGGAAATAAATAGTTGGTGTGCAAAATTAAAATATCCCTTTAAGGTATAAATCAATCACCAAGGATGTGGTACCAAAATTTTGACATATACATCCTTAGTTTGGGATTTGTGAGAAGCAAAGCTGATCACTGCATATATTCCAAGGAAGAAGGTGGGAATTTCATATATGTAGCTTTGTATGTTGATGACATGTTGTTGATTGGAAAAAACATGGATGCAATAAAGGAGGTGAAGAAGTAGCTATCCTCCAAGTTCGACATGAAGGATCTCAGTGAAACTAAATTCATTATGGGAATGAGATTAAGATAGATCGAGTTGCTAGAAAGATCTGGTTGAATTAGACGAAGTATATTGAAATAGTTTTGAAACGGTTCAACATGTAGGATTGCAAACCAGTGAAGGTTCCAATCCCTGTGGGAGAAAGGCTTACTGCTAAACAATGTTTGAAGACACATGAAGAAATAGAGGACATGGCACGTGTTCCCTATGCAAGTGTTGTTGGTAGTCTAATGTATACAATGGTCTGCACTCAACCAAACATTGCCCATGCAGTGGGAGTTTTGAGAAGGTACATGTTGACACCTGGAAAGGAGCACTAGACAAATGTCAATAGAGTATTCAGGTATTTGTGTAGCATGAATGATTATGCTATATGATACCAAGGAATACCTAGAGGTGACAATGGTAAACTAAATGTGCATGGCTTTGTCGATGCCAACTAGGCTAGAGATCTGGACTGACGAAGGTCAACCAACATATATGTATTCAAGATGTTTGGCGGAGAAATACGTTGGATGAGTAAGCGACAAGTGATCATAGCCTTGTCAACAACATAATCCAAATACATGGCGGCCACTCATGGAAGCAAAGAAACAGTATGGCTACAAAGGTTGTGTTCAAGAATCGGTTTTGAGTAGAGATCTATGAAGGTGAGTTGCGACAGTCAAAGCGAAATATTTCTGGCAAAGAACCCTGCTTGTCATTTTAATACTAAGCACATTGATGTACAATAGCATTTCATAAGAGATATGGTGGAAAGTAACAAGGTACTACTAGAGAAAGTAGACACATTGGAAAATATAGAAGACTCGTTGACCAAGTCTATGAGTGTTGTGAAGTTCTCTTGGTGCAGAGAGGTAATGGGCATTATTGCCCTGGGTTTGTGAATGAAAGTGAAAGAATCTATTGTTTCAAAAAATAAGACAACAAGTGGGATAATGTTGGGTTTTTATATTATTTGCAGTGAAATTATAATTGAGGTGAATCGACTGACGGTCAAAGGTTGAGGTGGATCGATAACAGTCAAGGTCGAGGTGGATCAACAACAAGTCAAAGGTAGAGGGATTCGACTGGGTAAATTTGAAGCCAAATATATCGATGGTAAGTTAACCAAAAAGAGGTCGAAGTGTGGGTGTGAGATGACCTACTAGATACCAAATGAAGGCCAACTAGTAGTTGACTGGTAATCCGACTTGGAGTTGATTATAACATAATCCTAGGATTTGCAAGATTTGTATCCAATGATCTGCATGGATATGTAACCATTTTTGGGTGYCAATATTTAGGGGTTTTCCTGTTGTAAATCTTATAAAGAGGTGTTTTGTAAGGTCATAAARGTTGATGCAGGTTGATGCATGTAATCGATGAATCTTAGGATAGCCAGTCTTTAGAGAAATATTTAGATGTAGGTTGATGGTCATGTAGATGTAAGCCATATTTTCTATAGGTTTTTTCTTACACATGAAAGAGGGTATGATTCCGATTATGTCTTAGGTGTGGACCAAGGTTAGACATGTAACCTTTTATTCATATTGACTAAGACAACAAGATAGCATAATGCTCAAGGAATGTTGGTTTTCCTGGTTGAGGTTTTCTAGGGTAAAATATCAGTGTACTGTGTGATTGCTTTGTCATTTATGTTCTTGATTAATTTCTTCTTCTCCTCTGCTAGGTTTAGTGTGGAAGTGTATCTCATTTCCTAAAAAACACATGTATTTGGGGTTTTGTTGCCTTGATGAGTAAAACCCCTTGATTTAGCTAGGTTGTGAGCTAAATAACATACAATTGTTAGGTGTGGGGAAATCACAAGAGTATTATAACATCAAGCAAACAACAAGAAAGAATGCATGTTGTTAGATTACAAATTTAACCACAAATATGAATTTCAAAATATGAAAATTTGAGGGAAACAACAATGCTCATATATTATTCCAATGGATAATCTTGAAATATGTGATATCATCTAACAAGAGTGAATGGATGAAAGTGGGTTCCAACAATATCCTTGGGATGGGTCCTTTTCCTTCTTGAAATCTCTCTCTCTCTAACTATGGTTAATGAAGAAATATTGGTTCCTTGAGGAAATAACACAAGCAATCATGAGGGAAATGAATGGTAAAGGTGTGAGAGAGATGATTTGTCTTTAAGCTCATTCCTCTATAATAACCTCACATTTCTTCCTTTTAAAGTTCTATCCCGTGGCTTTCATTTATAGGCTAATTTGGAGCTCCAATTTGAACGATCATCATTCAAACATGATCCTTAATGCTTAATAGAGACCCTTGGGAGGCCAAAGGAATCAACATTAATATGATGAGATATTGAACTTGTCTTGTACACAACCCTAGATCCACTTGATATAGGCCTATTGACCATTATTGAGCTACAAAGTAGTTGTCTTCCAATTTATCAAGGTCGTCCAAGTATCAAAGAATATCCTGCATGACTTGTGCATTTAAATGGAATATTGGTCATGTTATTAACTAAATAGTCAATTTAATGTTTGAATTTTACTTACTAGGGTGTTAAGTAGCCATGAGGTAGAATTATTATGCTACATTATTTACAATTAGTGATGTTTATGTGAATAGTCACCTAAATGTCACATGTGGGTGAAATTAAGGTGATAACTATGCATACGAAAACAATTCTTATCAACGAGGCAATTTCAACTTCTCAGATTATAAACGTTATCAACCCAAAGGTTGAATAGAGTTTTTGAACACTCCTTGGAAATATTGTTGTGTCCTCTATGTTTACCAATATACTATTTGGTGATTCAAGGTCAAATGAAGAAGTTATGGGTTTATTAAGCCATGAAATCAATGGATTTAGTTAATGCTCATTTCAAATTTTTTTCAATTTTTTGTTTGAGGCTTTTTTTGGTCCCAAATAAGCATGTAAGTATTTTTGATAGGGGGAATACTTCAAAAAGTATGCTCTAGGCCTCATTTCTAAGTGTGGAAAACCATGAAGGTGTCGAATCTCCAATGTCTTCCTATGACTATTGGCAAGCCAAAGAAGCCTTGCAATCATTGAAAAACCATAGGAACTCAATGATTCAATTCATGAGAGGTGTAATAAACTATGAAGGTTGAGAAATCACTTTGTAGATCTTTTGGGAAATTTTCCTCTACTCCAGAAAGTGATTCATCAAAGATAGAGTAAAATCACTGTGTTGGATAGCTCGTTGAATGCTCAACCCAATGATTTTCCTCATGAAGGATAAATAATTGACTTAAGAGGCCATCAAGTGCTCAAACGCGATGACTGAACCTTGATGGATAAGGTAGAAAATATTCCATTTCAAGCCTAAGGAAAGTGCCATTTTTTGTTTTTTTTTTGGACGATAAATTGAATCACTAGGTTGGGAGGCCAACAAGCCTCTAAACCTAGAAACTTGACCTTACTGAACTTTGAAGTAAGTGATTTACCTCTGAAAGAAAAATTACTCACTTGGATTTTCTTCTTGCTATCCAGACTAATGATTGGGCTTTCTGATCCTTAAACTTAGTAGCTCACACAATGTTTTCCTTTGAAACTAAGTGATTCACCCTCTAGTTCATGAACTCAATTATTGACATGCTTTGTTGGATTGTTTTCTAAGTGTAACTCTGAAATTTTCTTGAATATGAATTGTTGGGATTTGTATGACAACTTTTTTCATTCTTTTCTTCATTTCTCCTCTCTTGCATCCCAACAACCTCTTTCTTCATCAATTGTCTACCCCTTCGCTTCTACATAATGTTTTATAGGTTTGAGTTTGTCTGGAGGCATCCTAATAAGAATGAAAGAATTCTTTCCATAGTCAAAGCAATGTCTGATACCCAAATCCACAAGAGTAGTGTTCCACATTTAAAAATATGATCTATAATCTATTTGAGGTTTTTGGGGAGTTTTTCCATGTTTTAATGGCTTCCTACTGGTTCGTATTTAAAAATGATATTATGTAACCATCTAGCTATGAATTTTCATACTTATATTGAGGGAATTAAGTTTCTCTTATTCCGAAGATATCTATCACCCAAGAAAATTTATTTCCCATTGTTAAATTTGCAGGAGAGTTGTTGAACACGAGTAGAATCAAGTTACGAGAAGAGCCTCTACCTTTTCCATTTCTAGACATTGCAGGGAGAAAGAATAAGCATTGTATGGATATAACAATGGGCTTCTTCAACTATGTGATAAAAAAAAATTGTGGGAGTTTCCACTATCAATGAAGACAATTACCTTTTTTTTCTCTTGATATAGCCAATAAAATTAAAGGCTTGGAGAGATCAAAATTCTGATAAAGTATTTAGCGAAATTTGGAGTTCCTCGCAAGGAGGTTACTTGGTGATTTCATTTAGAGGAGGAAGTGTAGTATTTACTAGATCAAACTCAAGCATGCATTCCTATGAAATGTCCTAGGTCATGTAGGGTTGGGTTGTATCTATGAAAACTAATTTCATTTCCTTACATATATGCCCTTTGACCCACTATTCACCACAACCATAGAACAATTTAAAACACTAACATTCAATTACTTATACCAAAGTCAACTTGTGGAGCCACAAGGGAAAGGAGGTCAATGGAGTCGTAATAGGGATAGAAGAGGGATGAGGGTGGGGAAAAAGTGAGTCTTTTGGTTTTGATCTTGCTGAGAGGCATCCAACTATGTAGTTGGGTGATCCATCAAGACTTATTCTCTCATATCGTCATTTATACGATTAATAAAACATTCTTTGAAAAATAATTGGTCATTTCCTCTATGCAAGTTGCCAAATTTTTTAAGGATGCTATAAAGTCTTCGACTAGCCCTGTTGGCACAACTTCATTTATCATAAAAAAAATTGAGTACCCATTTCAAAGCAAGAATAGATGGCCTTCACAAAGTATCTCTAGGAAATATAATCCCCATAGGATTTCTTATGTCATTAAAACCATTTCCAACACTCTTGATCTAAGTATAACAATCCCACCCAAGGTTTCATTAGGTCATCATTAATACTATGGAAGGATAATTAGTGTTCCATCTGGGTAACCCATCCTGTTGAGTTAGAACCATCAAAATTGTCCGTATCTACTTTAGGAAATATGTGACACATATTATTCTCCATGATCGTGTTTCTAGTAGACATCATGGGGCTCCAGGTCCACCAAAAACATTACTATAGAAGTATACCAACAAAATCAACATCACACAAAGAGTCTTTTGAGATAGGTCACCCATAATAGCGTGGTTGGGTCCATAAAAAAAAAGTTGAGAGTTAGACCAATGTTATTAGCAGTATACAAGGAATATTTTTAGACAGGTCTCCAAAAATGGTACAATATGGCCACAAACAAACTTGAGAGTTATTGTTGTACTCAAGGAATTCTCAAATTATTGATATTTTAAGATATTTTAATTTTCATTACCCATTCTACAAAGGCTAGAGTTTGCAAGGTCCTAAGAGAAAAGGAATGTCAAGGACTATACCTCTTTGATATGCTTGAGGATTTCCAAAAATAATACTCAACCAAATATTTCACGATTCTAACTAAGGAGGATAGACCATACCCTTATCCATACTACCCAATTCCCTAGTACACGAGAGTAATCTCCCCAAGTGTTTTTCTTGGTGTATTATAAAAATAGGACGACCAAGTGGCTTATGTAAGGATGGTTTTAGGTGTGCCTAGGGGGATTTCGATATACTCAAAGGTTAGTGGAAGATTGAAGTCATATGAAAATTTTGTCTAGTATGGTAATACTTACTAGGTACCAACAAAGGTGTACAAGGGGGTCCAACTAGGTGTCTCCACTTGTATTCCCTCTATGTGTGCTTACTAGTAGCAGTTTCTCCTGCCAAATTACAAATATCTATGTTTAAATATGATGGAAAAATTATCTATCCTTTAAAAAAATTGTATAAATTGAGCACATGTTGGCATAGGAAAGAGCTATGATGCCACATGTCATGTACCTAATCAATGAAAATAGTAAATTATGAGCAATATTAAAAGAAATATAAACTGTAGAAAAATAAATAGGAGAGACAATGATATTAAACCTACAAAATACAACCCTTGTATTGATAATTCAAAAAGAGAGAGATATGTTCATGGGCATGTTCAAGGGGGAATCTCCAATTGAGTAGAGCTCCAATATAATAATAATACTTGGAAAAACATTATATACCCCTATACCTCTATAAATAGTTTATCACTACAAAATACCTAACTACTTTTCATCCCATAATTAATGAGTACCAACCTGCTAGTGGGACTTATTTAATACAACTGACCCTTTTACATTGATTAATTATCTACTAACTATTAATGGGCCTAGTATTCAAAGAAGATGAATGTTATCACTGAAATTTCATCCGCAACATTGCACGTAAATGGTTATAGAAATACAACAATGCCAACAACAATTAGTTCACCTACAACACTAAAATGCATTTCAAAAGGAAAAAAGTATACATTTGGGAAAAAATTGACATGCACAAGCTCACTAAAGGAAGCGCACACATAGTGCACGGGCCAACAAATCCCTCAGAGCACACAATGCGCCAAATGCATGATTGTTTACGAGAAAAGCCGCACACTCCTGTGAATAGTGCATTTATGGTTCTTTTCGACCCCCCAACCACTTATGGACCAGCTCCCAACTTGATTTGACCTCCATATCTAAACAAAATCCGAATGGGGGGCTGGTCAAGGAACAAAGGGTGCCCTAAAAGGCCCTTTTTTCACACCAAGAACCAATTGTATTTTTCCTTGAATAAATGCTATAAATGGAAGCCATGGGTGCACTAAGAAACCAAGATATTCATAGAATTGTTATGCTACCTCAATTCTCCCTTGAGAATCTCGTTTTCTCCTTGGAGTATTCAAGCATCATTGCAATAGGCCATTCCACTCACCTCTTGAGGGAATATGCATTGATTTTCTTCATCATTTGCCATTTTTCTTCCATTGTAAGAAGAGGTCTCCATTAGGGAACTCAAGACCGCTCCCAAGGAGGAAGAGGGGACCCATAAGTCCTCATTTTCCTCTACAGTGTTTTGCCAACTAATATAGTTATCCATTGGTGGCATAATCTTGGTCATTGGTTGATTGTTTATGGTTCTAAGTTAGTTTTTATTTTCTTAGTTGTTTTAGTTTGCTTATTTTTTTATTACATGTGTTTGGCTTGTTTAACCCACTCACAAACTTATGTCTTGTCTAGTAGGTCCAACTACGGATGCAAGTGTCATTTTTTTGCTCACCCAAGTGATGAAACAGGCACAACAGATTGACGACCATATTGGGGAAAAGGTATAAAATTCCACCCTATTTGGGCTTAGAGAGCACTTCTTTTTAATCAATTTGTCTTGCAGGTACCAAAACCAGCCCATTCTTACTTGTCAAAAGAAAAATTATGAGTTGGAGGAGGAAAATTTCACTCAAAATCCCCCCCGATGTGTATCAGAAAGTGCACGGATATTCTAGAACACAGACACACACTCAACACACTGTGCGCCCCACATGCTTCTTTTCTCTGCACACTGTGCGCCCATTGTACACCTATCATAATTGTAACCCACACACATATCGATATTTCAAAATTGTAATGCTTTTTGTGATGATTTGAGGACCCCTAGCCTTCAGATTCTTGCTTTCATGCAATTTGTAATTCCCATGCACTCCACTTAGAATCCTTTCCCATATGAAAGGTTAGCTAAACATAGGCACTTAGGGGGTAAAAAGAACCAAATATTCTCCTATTTTTCTTTGGTTTCCACATGGATGACTTGTTTGGTTTGTTAAATTTAAGTTGAGATTATTGCTATCACATATAAAAAAACTTACATTGGGACCAAAACTTAACTTTGATCATTGAGTATGCTCTTATCTCGCACCATAGAGCGATCTTGAGAATCATAAAGGTGGTTAAAGGGAAATTTCATCTCCCTTAACAAAATATAATTAGGAGAGGAAAAATCCCCCCTAGGGCTCCTCTTAGTTTCTTTTAAAATCATATTAAAGTTGTAATGGCCCATACATGTCCACATGTTGAAAACTTAGGATAGTTTCTTGAAATTGCTTTCTTAGTTTACATCACTAGGAAAGTTTAAAGATCAAAGTAACAGGCCCACACGTTCCCATATGCTTGCAATCTAGGATAGTTTTTCAAGCTTTCTTAGTGTAAACAACATTAGGGAGTTTAAAATATTGGCAAGGACCCATATGTCCATATGCTAGTTCTTTAGGGATTTTAAAATTCCGCAAGGTTGTACCAATGACACTTAGTAAGATAGGTAACAAAGATTTGTAAGGACCACATGAAGTCCACATGTTTCAAATTCACACCTACCTTATTAAAACTTGGCACATTATCTTTCACTTGCTCACACACAAAGTCACTCCTCACTCACATAATTTCCATCTCGAATTGTGGAGGTTGACGTAGGTTTTCTCCAAAGGAATTCTGAAACATCCCACTATTTCTTAAGAAATTATCCACACCCACTTAATTCAAATGAGATTGGTTCACATGCCTAATCTCTCAACCCACCACATCTAAATTTTTTCTAAAGAACTCACTAAGTTTTCCTCCACATGAGGTACCAAAAGAAATTTTTAGTCTAGGTAGGATCTCGGGGGTAGTTATCCAAATAAACCCTCGTTATATGGTTCTCACATTTTCAAACATTAGAAGTTGACAAATAGGGAACTTTAAAATCCTCCAATTCAAGTCTTCCTACACCATAAGGAAGGGAGATACCTGTGAAGGGTTGAAGGTTGAGGTCCAGTTGTTCTATGCATCCCCCCATTGAGTCACCCAACTCTCGGAAGGGATCCAACATGTGACACATTTCCGAGGCTGAAAATATAAATGCCGCACTTTGACTGAGGTACCTAGTGACCAAATTTAGGACATCTACCCAGGTGGCGATTGTGGGCTTCAATTGCACCTAGATCATATTTTGTGTGGCTATTGGGAAATACCACTAGCTCTTTCAGGATATGCATCCTCTACCCCTCATTATAACTGATTATTTCATCCTTCACTAGTTCCTCTTCCAGTGGCTTCAGACCCCATCATTGAGTGCTCTTGGAAGGTCCAGTTCTACTTGAGAGGAAGGACGATACACATTTTAGGAAACAGGCATTTGTTTTATTTGTTCCCCCACATGGACAAAATCCACCTACCTACATGTTTTCTTATCTACACTTGATTTATGTATGATGCTCATTTGATTACATGCAATGGTGAGTTATATTATCTTATGAAGGTCCAAATTATACAAATCTCTTGTTCATTATTTGCTCTCATCACCATTTTCAACATTCACTTTGCTAGTCGAACATCATAGGGGACCCAAAGAATCCCCGTTATTCCAGATGCTTGAAAAACCTCCCTCCTATTCTAGGAGGAGTTCCTAGTCTTGCCAACTCACTGGCTCAATCATTTCACACCCTCGTGAGTGCTACTATTTTGGGATCCGCTTTACTTGGTTCCACTTTTCTTGAGACCAATTCCCAAGGACATCCATCCACTATCTCTCCTTCACGAGGAGGCAGAGGGAAAAATTCTTTTCAAGGGAGAAGTACAACCCCACCAAATCTCTCTCAAGGGTTAGGTCCACTACCTACTCAGACAATGGTTGGAACTAATACTCCACCAAATCCCCCTATCCCATACTTGGAATATCTCAACATTCCTGATTTGACTAAACTCACAAATGATCCCATTTTACATGACCCCACATGGCCCAATATGCCTACCAAACTACCTTCATATATTCCAAAATTTGAAGGAAAACCGGGGGAAGATCCCTCCAACCATGTTATGACCTTCCACTTATGGTGCTCTTAAAACAACATCATGGATGATTCCATTTGCTTAAGTTTATTTCAAATAACACTCACTGGTCCATCAACCAAATGGTATGTGGATGAAAAATCAGGGTCCCATGTGACTTTTGAATCCTTGGCCAAAGCCTTTTTGGCCTTTTTTCAACTACCAGTTCATCATGAAACTGGTTTAGAGATTCTCTCCGAGTGAAAACAAACCTCATCTATGCATATTGCTGACTTCATCCATGAATAGCGTCGATGGCGTAGTTTATGTAAAGAAGAAACCACCAAAGAACAACACCTCGATTGGTTTCTAAAATCACTCGTCTCTATACTTTCCCAAGATGTAGCATCCACTTTCCCTCAGTCCGAAGAGGAGGCCATCAGAAAGGCCCAACAGTTCAACCTTATCTATGCATAGTCAGGTTACTTATACATAGTGTTACCTGATGCACCCACACCTGTACCATTTGGCTAAGACAAACCTAGAATGTCTCATGCTGCGAATGGGTTGATTGGTACCACGACACACCACAACTCTTACAACCAACCACACACACTGCAAAGGGGTCTTGGATATGGCAGCATTGTAATCCCATAAGGAAGACCAATTACCTGTTGATCCAAACCGTTATGGGAAGGAAAACAAATATGAAAACAAAAGGTGGAATTTGGAAATCTGTGGGTGACAGATTTACAAGAAAATTTTGAATTAAATTTTTTTTGACGATGTCTCATGAATTTTTTTATGCCTGTGATATGGGTAAGAAGAAAATATTTTTCTAGAAAGGACAGATGATGAACAATGGCTACTACTGATCCATGAGAACCCTGTGATAAGCCATGATCGCCTGAAATATATTGTGTTGAGGTAACACAAGCCAAAGGGACACCTCATAAGAGAAATTATGAGGGACACCTCGACTGTAAGACTCGATAGAGTCTCTGGAATTATTTTTGTGCAAGAAAAACTTGGCAAGGTAAGATGGATCACCCGAGGGACTGTATAGCAGTGAAGGGGATGCCTGAGCCTGGGCCTGGAGGGTGAGTAACCGCAAGGAAGAGGATACCTTAATAGTTCTTGTAAACTATTGGTATCATGCACACGGTGGGTAGTTCTTCCTATGCGAGAAAACCTTGGCAAGGAAAGATGGATCACTCGAGGGACTGTATAGTAGTGAAGGGGATTCCTGAGCTTGGGCCTGGAGGGTGAGTGACCGCAAGGAAGATGAAACCTTGATAGTTATTGTAAACTATTGATTGGGATCATGCACCCAAGGGGTATGTCAAGGAAAAATAATGAGCCTGGATAACAAAACAACCATGTGGATACAAATGCACAAACTGTGCAGATAATTATTGAGCTAAGATTATGAAAATTTTCCTAGAATTTTTTATGCAATGTTTTCTCATAAGAATATGATTAACATGCTTGATTGTCCAAGAATTACTGAAAGCAGGTGACAAAGATTAAGGGTCTAAAAAGGACCTGACCGAGAGAGAAAGATCAAGATTTCTAAAAAAACTGAATGAGAAAGGCATGACAAGAGTTTTTGAGAAAGAACGTTGAGGATGGTGTTCCTTTAAGGGGGAGGGAATTGTAACACCCTGTTTCCCCCAGTTTGTAACTTAATCATAAAATAGGATTACCATGCTAAGGCATGTGAAAAATGTAAAATGTATTATTGTTTGGGTTTCCAATAACTGACTGTGGGGGTGAAACCTTGAAAGTACTGGCCATGATATCACTAGAGGAAGAATGTGAAAACTATATGAGAGGGTTCATTATATCAAATAAACCCAAATTTCCCTTGATGAGGATGAAAAACCTCCTTCGGATCACAAGGAGAGAAATCAATTCATGAAGAAAGGACTAGTGGTTGAATTATCAACCACCCCCATGAATGTGAGCATGTTCTAGCTACAGAATGTCAACTTGAAGTACCATAGAGACCTGCAGACCCGAGCTTCCTTCTGACAGAAGGAACGTGATGGATTGGGAACCTTCCAAAAAGAAGGAAGGTAAGATAGATACACATGGACAACCAGAGAAGAGATACCAGACGAGTGCGCAAGCTTTAAAAGGAGATGCACTGAGCTCTCCAGGGGATAAGGAATAGCAGGCCATGAGCTTGATAATGAGTGAGCATATGATAAACCTCGCCCAGGCCATAACAGAGGGAAATATATGAATGTTGCAAAGAACAGAATCCGAGAAGAAGATGAACAGAGAAATAACCCTTGAGAACTGCGAGAGTTCCCTAGTGATATCATGGCTTGGCACGGGGGTGGCCAGAGTGCTAAGAATGAATGCCTCTGAGCCTATGGTAGGGTGGAAGGACGAACACCCATAGTCAGTTAGTTGGCGACCACCTGTAATAGATAAGTATTCGCATATCTTGTGTATTTAAGTGGTACTATGAATTAAAGTTGGATATCCTATGAATGTTGCAGGGATGGATATATTCGCTTAATGATTATACTGTATCCCCTTTATTCTTTCTTGATTGTGTAACTAGGCAAGTAGGAAATTGTATGAATTGGATGTGTTTTTATACTCATCAATGCTTGTGTTTCATGGTGGCTTAAGCCAGAGCCACAAATTGTGAGTTCGTTGACCTTAGGTACAGTTTCATGTATGCATGTCGACCCTCCTAATCGTTCTGAGTCCCTTAGAGGATGGAGTTGGTTAAGCTCGGGATGGGTAGTGTAGGTATGCACAGGATCTCTGTGAGGCAAGCAGAGACCGAGAACCACTTAAGTTATGGACTTGATGAAGGAGTGCAAGAATAATGCATAAGACCCTTCTAAGTGTCAAGCCCAGGAGAAAGAGCGCAACGCTCTTAAATCCTTCATAACTGACGAAGATCTGAAAGAATAATGAGGTTCAAGTATCGAAAGGGAATATACTTTCGTTTAGAAGATGAACATATGAGATTCGTTCGGGAGGACCCAGGGTATGTCGCGACCATTAGATTTGAAGAAGGGGCGTAGGCGTTAACACCTTGAATCCTTCAGTCTTTGCAAGATCGCACATCAGGTGATTCACACGTTGGCGCCACTAAACTCCCAAAACCTAAAGTTGCGACGTGATTTGGAACGTAGATCTAAGGATCTATCGGGACCCTTCTTGACCGTTGATTTGACACGGGTGAATAATGGGAAATCGAGAATCGAGGAGACATAGGTAAGCCAACCTCCAAAGTCGCG
>SNQJ01S0046450.1:0-32302 GCA_010110895.2 Picea sitchensis
GCTCTTTTGTTTCCTCTTTATCAGAAGAGGTAACATCAGCTATGATAGGTTCTACTATTGTCCCAAATCATAAATGAATATCGTTGCATTGTGCAGGGAGAATAGAAAATGTAGGCTGGTTATGAATATCAATGCACTGCACAACTTTATTATTGGGGTTAGGGTTAGGTTGTACAGGTAGTTTGGGCCTCATTATTTGATTGTTTGGTGGGGTACCTGATGGTAAGGAGAGTGGTTGCAGAAATTGTGATTGAGGTAATTGGTTTGGGAACGGGAGTTGTTGTCCTCTCCAATTTGGATTCCATTGGTTAAGATACGGTTGTTGTTGTTGTGGAGGCAAAGGAGTCCACGTTGACGGATCAACAAAGGGTGGGTTAGTTTTTTGCATGGGTGGGTAATTCATTTGATTTAGGTATTGCATTTGATTATAGGGAGGGTAATTCATTTGATTAAAATAAGGATAGTTATTCCAACGATTAGAAGATGTAAATGGCATATTAGGATTCATACCTTGTCCCCACGGTTGCCATTTCCTTCTCTGTGTCAATAGATAGACGACCTCAGCTTCTTCATCAGTTGGTTGTAATGCTACCTTGATTCTTGGTAGAGAAGGACATTGTTGAGTTTCATGTTCTTTATCACAGATGGTGCAGATTGGATTTTTGTCCAATGGGCATTCCCTTCGTGGGTGCTTGTCTCTGCATTTAGAACAAAAGATGGACAGAGATGCTTCTACTTCGGCTTGTTTCTTTTGAATCTATAGGGTATCAATTTGTGAGGCAAAAGAGCTTAACATTTCAGTTTTAAAACCTTCAATTAAATTACCTATTTCGGCTCTTGTTGCTCCCCCACTGGCTGATTTTTGAACTCTTGAAAATGCGGTATCCTTGCTATTTGATCTATTTCTTGAAGCTCCTCTTGAACATATTTTACATAGGTTAACAATTTCATCGTATGATTATTTAGATATGTCCCCTTTTCCAAGCATATTCATCATATCTAGACAGTCATCCCTTACTCCTTTTAATAATATTGTTTTAAGAATATATTTACTCACATCGAGGTGACTGGATCTTTGTAGATTATACTGTAGCCTTTCTACAAAGTCCTCTAGATTTTCATCCTCTTTCTGTATCATCTTGAATAGTTCTTCCCTTTTTTCTCTTGTTCGGCAATAGTCCTAGTATTTATGCAGGAATTTGTGTTTCATATGATCCCATGTTGTGATTACATGGCCTCCAATACTCATGAACCATCTTAGTGCATTTCCTTTCAATGTTGCTGGAAATAGCTTTAATATTTGAGCATTGGAAATGTAATCATAACTTTTGCATAATATGTCAAACTCAAAAAGGAATTCATCAGGATCCTCTGAAGATAAACCATGAAAGTTAGGTAGTGCTGAGAGTGGAATGTTCTTCATGGGAGCTACCCCTCTAGGAAGATCACCAATAGGAAATCCTAATGTGGAGAAGAGTTTTCATCATTTACCTCTCTTTCCGGGACCTGTTCTTCATGATGCAATTCTTCATTGTACTCATCCATGTTTTCTTCTATTTGCTCATAGCTGTGCCTCTATCCTCAATGTTTCCACCGCTAGTTTCGATTGTCTCGGGGACTCCAAACCTCTTTCCCCATTTCAAGAGTTTTTCTTGAGAAAGTTGGGATTTTAGTTTACGAGAGTTTGATGGATGAGGAGCAACAAATTTAGATTACGATATAATCTAAGTAAAATATAAGTGCTCTTCCTCCTTCCTCATCCTACCAGGGTTAGTTTCTTCAAGAGTCTCACGCCATCCTCTCATGCAATCTTTATATCTGGAAGAACATAAGTTCTTTTGAAATCTATAATTACTGAAAGAACATAAGTGTGTTTAACTAAAAAATCAAATTAACTACATAGAGGTGTCAGCCAGGGGAAGTTTGTTTTATTTCCAAAGTGTCTACGCGTATATTCTCAATCTCAAAAAGCAATCTAGAGTTGTATTAAAAATACATTAATCACACCTCGCCTTGAACAAACTAAAGTTCTACTTTGAATTCTGAGAAAAAAAACCTACCTATTCTTGAGTTCAAGAGTTTCAAAATGAATATTCAAAGAATCATGGATTACATTGAGAAATAACAACCTAGGAAAGAAATCTTCCGGATACTACAAAAGGAAATACCAACTATTACATGTGAGAACAAGAACCTATTCCCCAAGAAAGAATCTTCAACACATGTTTACGATCACCACACTTTTATGAACTCGGTACTAAGCCGAAATGATTGACACACCTTTGAAGGCTAACTAACTCTTAATAGAGAACAAGACCATATTCCCAAGAAGGAATCTTCAGTACCTATTTCCGATCATCACACTTTCATGAGCTCATTACTATCCCAGAATGATTGACAGAATCTTCAGCACCTGTTTCCGATCATCACACTTTCATGAACTCATTACTAATCGAAATGATTGACACACACTGAAGGCTAACTAACTCTTAACAGATAACAGGACCCTATTCCCCAAGCAGGAATCTTCAGCACCTATTTCCGATCATCACACTTTCATGAACTCATTACTAATCGAAATGATTGACACACACTGAAGGCTAACTAACTCTTAACAGAGAACATGACCCTATTCCCCAAGCAGGAATCTTTAGCACCTATCCCTGATCATCAAGCTTTCATAAATTCACCAAAATAGGATTGTTAACTATAATGATTAACAGTTACCCAAGCATGAATCATATGAAAACAATGTAACAATCAGTAAAGCAGAGTTTTAGCAAAACAGAGTTCAGTAAAGTAGAGTTTCAGCAAAACAAAGTTTAGTAAAGTAGAGTTTCAGCAAAATAGAGTTCAGTAAAGTAGAGTTTCATCAAAACAGAATTTAATCAAGGCATGAACAGAAATAACACTAACACACAATAGAGTTAATGGGTGAATCTTGTGAAGAAGGTGGGCCCTCCGTTCTCACAAGATTCCCCTGAAACAAAAGGAACTAGAAAGAAATGCTCAGAACAATCTTTTATTCATCTGTCAACTGTATCATGTTACAATGTCTGAAGTAAACATGTCCTTCTCTGTAAATCCTTTATTAGCCAAAAACACGGTCCTCTCTAATGATGATTTCCTCTTCTTTAAAGAGGAGAATCCCCTTGATACAATTTTATCATCAAATTACATGTGCGCCTCTGAATCCTATTCTTAGTCAAATCAAATCTCTATACTGAAATATTATATCCTGGTCTCCCATAACAGAATGCTATTACAATAGTTGAAAATGTGTTGTGTGAGGTGTTGTTGTTGTGGCTGGAATAATAGATTCCTTGTTTATCTTCTTTTTACTGTTGTTGTATGTTGTTTCAGCATCCCAAATCGTGGGCTATTTCAGCAACGGGATTTGCGTTTTGACTGTTTCAGCAACGCGGTCTCACACAGCAGCAATGGTTAATTATGGCTCAAGGTGCGGCTGTTGTGGTCAGTGTAACAGCTTCATTGTTGTTTCAGCATCATAGACCACAGAGAGTGTAATAGCTTCTTCTTGTGTGAGTTGTTGTTTCAGCATTGTAGACCATGGAGAGTGTAACAACTTCTTCTTGTATGAGTTGTTGTTTTAGCATCGTAGACCACGGACTGTTTAAGCCACGGGGTTTGCGTGCTTTTGACTATTTCAGCAACAGGCCTTCAAACAACAATGATAATCTGTAATTCGAACTGTTTCAACACTTATATGTTTCTGATCAACGGTTAAGTATGAGAGTAATGAAAAATTATATGAAAAACAAATTAAACATATAGTAAAGAGAAGAGACGTTATATACCTTTGGAAAGATAGGGTAGGGTGATAATGTGAGCTTAAATGTGAGTGAAAAAAGGATGTAATGGTAGCAAAAAGTGTGAACAAAAAGGTACATTATAGGGTCCTAACACATCACATGCTCTGTAGTATTCCTTAGCATCCTTATGTAAAGTAGGCCACCAGAKGCCAGCTTTGAGAACCTTCTACTTTGTTTCTTTCCCTGCATAATGTCTTCTTGTGATGCCTTCATGTGTTTCTGCAAGAATCAATGGCCTTTATGCCTCCATAACATATCTCCTCAAGATCTCATCTGGTCCCATCTTATACAAWTGTCCATCTATAAGTTGAAAATATGCAGCACAAACTACCAATTGTTTCTTCTGAATGACTGTATACTCGCGAGGTGCCATGACTGTGGACAGGAACTGAACTATCTCAATGAAGTCATCATCGATTTTTCTGATGGCCAACAATTGTGCATCTGGAAGCGTATCCTCCAGACTAGTAGGTTCCTCTCCATGTTCCAATGTGAATAAGTGATTAGGTCCTTTGTTCATTCTTCCTGGCTTGACCACAATTTCAAAGTCATATTCTTGGAATAATAGTAGCCATCTGCATATTCTTCCCCCCAACACTGGCTTGTTGACTAAGTATCTCAATGCAGAATGATCAATGAGCATCTTAAAATTTCCTCCCAACAAGTAGTGTCTAAACTTCTGTAGCACATATACCATAGCTAAGCCTTCTCTCTGAGTCATAGTATAGTTCCTTTCAGTCGTAGAAAGCTTCCTGCTTGCAAAGGCTATGGGGTGGTCAATGTCTCCTGCACCTAGCTATGCTAAAAATTCTCCTAATGCAATTGACAAAGAATCCACATGAACATTGAACTCCTTACCCCAATATGAAAAGACCAAAATTGGCACAGTAACCATTTTCTACTTTAATGTGTTGAAGCTCTATTGGCATTCTTATGTCCATTGGAACTTACTATCTTTCTTTAGTATCTTCTCCATAGGTGTTGTTATCTATGCATAACCATTAAAAAACTTTCTATAGTATCCAGTCTGCCCTAATGCAGTGCGTAGCTGCCTAACCGAAGTAGGAGGAGGTAGATCAACAATGATAGCAATCTTGTAAGGATCTACCAACAACCCCTGATTACACACAATTTTCCCTAGCAACACTCCAAAGGGTGAAAATAATATACACTTTTTCAAATTCATGGAACTCTTACATTGCCTACACTTATCTAACATTAATCTCAAGCATTCAATATGATCTTTCAATAGGCTAAAACTAGCCCAGTCATCAAAGTATTCTTCCAAGAAATTGTGTAAAAATTCCTTAAATTCTTTGACCACCACCCTGGAAAAGATGGTTGGTGCATTATTCAAGACAAAAGGCATCACAATGTACTGAAAAGAACCCCATTCTGTTGCAAATGTGGTATTATGTTTGTCCTCCTTAGAAATTCAGACCTGGTGATAGATTGAAAATCCATCTGTGAATGAGTAGACCTCTTGTGCCCCTACGTTATCTAGCACTTCATCAGTAAAGGGTGTAGGAAAGGGGTCATGTAGGTGTTGGAACATATATATTTTTCTAAACTTTAGACTTAGTAAGTTTCATTCTAATTTAAATAAGGACAAACACGCACTTGAATATCACCATTGATGAAGTCTTCCATTGAATCCAATGTTCTAAAATCCTTAAAAGTTATGGAGTCACCCACTTGTTAAAAGTTCAAATCACTAAAGGCTACCTTCGAAATGTCAGGTTTTGGGGTTTCGTGATACTAACAGTCCAACATACAAGAACTCCAAAGTCCCGATATATGAAGTCGCGAGACTATCTTAAGTTAAACCAGGTTAATTAAACGATTAAAAATGATTAACGATATTTAAACCTTATCGCAATTTCGCGTTTCGGGGATCCTGCCTCGAACGACAACCAAATTCCCGATACCCAAAATCGTGAAATATTTGAGGTTAATCAAAATTATTTAAAATTTTAAGAGTTATTAATATTAATTAATCAATTTTGATTTCACAATTCAGAGAACATAGCTCGAACTCCTACAGATTATCCCGAAACCCCGAAATAGTTGAGGTTAATCATGATTAATTAAAAAGGTTAAATGCAATTAAAATTAATTAACCAAAGTCTCTATAAGCAAAATCATGAAACCATTGAATTTAATCATGATTATTTAAAAGTTTAAAAGTGATTAATATTAATTAATCAATCATGATTTCGTGATTCAGAGAACATAGCTCGAACTAGTATAGATTATCGCGAGACCCGAAACCCCGAAATCTTTGAGGTTTATCATGATTAATTAAAAAGGTTAAATGCAATTAAACTTAATTAATCACGTTATGATTTCACATTTCATAAGTTATAGCTCAGGTTGTTATAAGATCTCTCAAGATACGAATCTCTGAAATTTACTTAATAATAACTATGATTAATTGATGCTTAAACAAAGATTATCTCTTAATTTATACATCGCTAAATAATGACACGGATAGATTCAAATTTCATGTGTGATTTTCCCGACCATGAACCACCAAAAAATAAGTCATTAATAATACCTTTACGACAATCATTCCAAATAAGATTTTGAGCCACCGTTAAAATCTAATCCATTAAAAACATTAAATACTTTGTCAGTAAAGGTATCGGTTGATCGATGTGATTAAAGGAAAAGAGATGTGAATTTGAATTTCGTTATGCGTTTTACCGAGCAATAGGTTTTTCCAGCTGAAGCGCATTTCCTGTGGAAGATAACAGAGTTCGAAATCTTGATACCATGGCTCCACGGAAATCACCTAAAGCTACTGGTGAAAGTTCGAGCCAGAACACAGATGTTCTCTTGGACACCTCACCCAGAAGCATAGACATTGTCAAATCCTGGATGCAAGTATTCAGCATCTTACAATATGAACTAGTAAATTTCCCAGATGACTCAAGCGACAACGTGAAGGAGGACATATATACCAAATATAAAATTGTTTCTTAGTCAAAACTACAGATGATAGACTAATGGAAGAAAGATTGCCTCAATTGGAAAATAAATTATATATTTTTGAGGCTAATAATTCAACAGATCTCTCCAGGCTGGTGGTGCAATTTGTGGGTAGATGCATCAAATGTATTAAGCAAGGAAAAGGTATCACCGCTGGAAACAAATGAGATAACTTGTGTGCGTTATCCATTTTGGAGTTGGAGAACTAGAGAGAAAAACGCCTCTGGAAACATGATGAGGAGGTTGACAGAAGAGATACAGGTGAAGCGTTTCACACTTTACAATTTGTAATTTTTACTATTTTAGAAATAAGGTGAATTCCAACCGTTCAAGGTCGAGAACCTTTTGTATAAATATAAATTTCTAAGGATAATTAGGGGCCACTTCTTACCATATTGTAATTGAGAAAAACTCATTTTTGTGATTATTAATACAAGTGCAGACAGGGATTCCAATTGTTTTTTTGTCTAAGTTATGTGCCCTCTTTGTGTTTCATATATTATATTATCTATAAGTCATTCCTGAACAAATGAATGACTACAATTTAGTACAACTACTGTGATTACGTTTCATTAGTATTTAATTAGAAAGTTGTTTTTCCTCTTTATTTCCTATCAACAAATACAAGACTTGCCTATTATTTGGATTACTACATCTTATATTCATTCAGGAGTGCATTCTACATTTCCTTCTACTATAAACAAGGTAAGACTCTTCTGTCATTGATGCCTTAGTTTGTTTAATAGTTTTGTAATTATGTTCTCCTCTTTCAATTTGATAAATTGACTCAGACGACGAAATACAACCTCTGTTTTGTTCATATATTAATTTCATTTGACGATTCAACTCTTACACAACTAACAGAAGAAAAAGCACCTTTAAAAATAACTTTCCTTAATTCCTAATGCCTGACATTATTCTTTGAGCCTTAAGTTTAATCTCAGGAACAACATCATTTTGGCGTCGTTAATGGGGAGGAAGAATCGAAGTTATTTTTCCCTGGGAGAACGACATGGTAATTTTATTTCTTTGATAGTGAACAAAGATAGAATACAGTATTAAGGATAATTTTAATTTTCACTTGGCGACTCCGCCACTAATAAACTGACATCGAGTCGAAGGAATACCAGAAAAAATCTGGATGATAAGCATACCACGCCTGTATCCGAACTTGAAAAAAATTTATAACCAAAGGGATACCTTAACAAGACACTACTTCTACAAGTAAGGTTTATCAACCCAAACCCACACAGTCTAATACTAAGGTTCCTTCTGAACAGTTAACTCCATAAGAAGTTGCCACCCAAATCTATTTCGGAGAAACATCGGCTGATAGAGTTGAAGATGAAATCATAAAACCTAATTTGATTTTACCTGAGATAAAGACCGAAAGCAATTCAATTGCCTCCTTTGCTAATAAAGGAAAAAACCCATCTCAATACTTTCTTTGATTGATATTCCATTAGTCCCCGAAATAAAATTTCCATCCTCCCGAAGTTTTGAACAACATACCTTACACTCTGATTCGACTCCTGCTGGATCCCCCATTTATATATCATGCAAGTCCGAAGAACCTTGTCCACATCTCTCTTTTCCCCCATTTTTTGATTTTATATCTCCTAACAATCAGTTCTCATAACCCTTTTCCCTTCATCCTGAAGTAACCGGAAGACCACTACACATCTTTGAAAATCCTCTTTATAATCTCCAAGTTTCATCCCCCATATTATCAATGGCTGATGTCGGAGGAGGTGGTGTCGAAGGTGGTGGAGGTGGAGGAGGGTTGGGTGTTGGAGAAGGAGGAGGAGGCAGTCAAGGACCACCTCCAACTCCTAGAAGTTTTGCTAAATTATCTGGTAGGTATGCTCCTTTAGTCCACCCAGTTCCCCTCCATGATTTACCCGAAAAATATATGAAAAACCTGTCTAAGTTCATAGGAGAGGGAGATTTAACAACCACTGAACACATAAATTTTTTCGATCAATTTGTTGATATCCTTGGCCTTGAGCACGAGGATTTTTATTCAAGACTTCTGGTTCAAAATTTCGAAGGACAGGTGAGAACTTGGTTCTGAGGGATACCAACAGGTTCTATAAGAACATACAACGAGTTAGAAAATGCCTTTCTTAGACAATGGGGAGAGAGGAAAGATCACCTTTATTATTTACCCGAGTTCAGAGATTTAAGGAAGAAAAAATCAGAAACAGTTCTCGAATTCACTCAGAGATTTAATAAACTATATAACAAAATTCTAGTTGAGGTTAAACCTTCATAACTTGTAGAAAATGTGACTTTCATTGGGGCTTTTGAGCCCAAATTTGCCTTACTTTTGAGGGAAAGGAGATCTATCGACCTCACAAGAATGCAGGACAATGTTGTAGAAATAGAGTCAAATATGATGGCATCGGGAAAGTTAAAATATGAAATCGAAATGGGAAATAAAGAAAACAAACTATTCAGAGAACAAGTAGAACCTTCTAGATCTGGGAGGTCCACGAAATAGAAAATGGATGACATGGAAAAAATAATCAAAGAATTATCTAATAAAATCTCGAAAATGGAACTAGATCAATCTAAAATGGATTAGTTCATTAGAAACGATTTCATGAGGAATCCTAACCCTCAAATACAACAAAGACCAATAAAAAATGAAGATCAAAAGATTCAGACCCCCTTTTAAAAATGAAAATTTAATAGGAGGAGATGACATGCGAAACTTTGAGGAGTTAGAGGAAGATATAAATAATCTTGGCAATGATTGTCAAGAACCTTATTTGACGAGGCAAGATTATGAAAGGTCTTTAAATGAAGAATATTGGTCTAATAATGACGATAGCATAAATATCATAGAGGATTCTTCTTATCAAGGAATCGATGAAAATATAATGGACGAGCTTCTATAGAAGTATAATTTACGCCCCAGAGATAGAAATATCACAACTTCCCAACCAAATAAAATCTTGTCAAGAAATAAAGAGAATGAGGCAGCTCAACTAGCAGTTGAAACATAGACTACCAAAACAAAAGCAGCTAAAACATAGACTACCAAAACAAAAGAAACTGAAACATAGACTGCCAAAACAAAAGCAGCTGAAACACAAAATACTAAAACAAGAACCACTGAAACATAGACTGCCGAAACAAAAACAGCTGAAACAAAAGCAACTCAAACTAATAAATCAAAAAAAGGGAGATGGAAACCCTGACCAGAGAAGCTAAAAAGGCAACGGGAAGTTTTAGTTTAGAGAACGAGATTAATAAAATCAAGATCCCTATGCCTCTGGTTGAATTGGAAAAAAACCATGCATATAGAAAACAGATTGCCAAAATGATAAATTTTACTGATGTCGAAAGTCATGCGGATGTTATAAATTTAGAAGATGATAAACCAACTATAATGTTTGGTCTGCATTTTGAAAATGCCAGAGATTTTGTCGCTCCTTTCTACATTACGCTAATTGTGCATGATCATTTGCTCCATAACTGCATGTTGGATTCTGGATCCTCCCACAATGTGATACCCAAAGCTATTATGGATAGACTTGGTCTCGAAATTACCAGACCATATGGAAATATGTGTTATTTTGATTTGAGAAAAGTTAAATGTGTGGGTATGATTAAAGATTTAGTGGTTAATCTTGCACAGATTCTGGTAAAAAGTGTTCTGATGATGTGGTTTTTGTTGATATCCCTCCAATGTATGACATGTTGTTGTCCAGGTCTTGGGGCTCCAAACTTGGAGGATCCCTTCAACTCGACATGACATACACTACAATCCCGATCTTCGGTGGATAGTTCACCTACTTGTACAGAGAAACAAGGCTGGCATATACAGTAAGTGATCCACTGAATCAGAATAATTATCCTATTTATGTCGTAGATCAAGATTTAGGAAACTGTATATTATCGATCGATGATGATCTATATGAATGTATAGAAGAAAATTGTACAGAAAAAGAAAAAATAGAAAAAACAAATAAAAATGTAAATAGTAATGGAGTTTGGAAAATGTATTTCGATGGTGMTTCGTCTTGCGAARGAGCGAGAGCTAGAGCACTATTTTTGGCACCCGGAGACGATTTTATTATCCCTTCTCTTACAGATTACAATGAGAAATCAATTATACCAATAATGTATGTGAATACGAAGCCCTAGTTTAGGATTAGAGGTTGCTAGAAASTTGAAGTTTAAATATTTGGTAGTTTATGGCRATGTAGAATTAATTATAAAGCAGATAAAGCAACAGTATCAGGACAAACACCCGAGGTTGAGTTCTTATAGAAATTGTGCCTGGGATTTGATTGAATTTTTTTTTTCATCATTTAATATTTGTCACATCCCAAGAACAGAAAATCTATAGGAAGATTCATTGGTCAAAGAGGTTGCAACGTTTGTACCTCCTACTATTCTCAAACTAAAGTATCACATAGAAATGAGGCACATACCCTAAATACCGAAAAATATACAACATTGGAAGGTCTTCGAAGATGATGAGCAAATTAGACAATTCCTAGAAATGGTGGACGAATTTTTTGAAATGCATATTGACCAGGAAAATCAAAATGACCCTGCTTAGATAATGCAGGAAGGTGAGGATACACAAGTGTTCCAAGATAAGATCGTTAATCATCACATGTTGGTACTGGAAAATAATCAAATCCCCAAAAGTATAATTCTTTTGAAGATATTATTTTATCATGATGATATTCCCTTGAACTCTACTTTGCAGCCTCAACCTGAAGAGGTTGAAGATTGTAATATAGGCACCAAGGAAACTCCTAAGATGGTAAAAATATCTAAATACCTTCCCCCTAAAATAAAAATCAAATATGCCAAGTTAATCAAGCAATACAAGGATGTTTTCTCTTGGTCCCATGATGAATTAAGAACCTATGATACCATTGTAATCGAACACAAAATTCCCCTAAAGAAGGGTGTTAAACCATTCAGGCAGAATCTCAGACAGATAAATCCCATACTACTTCCTGTGATAGAAAAGGAGGTAAAGAATCTCCTGGATGCTAAAATCATTGTTCCACTCAGATAATCCAAGTGGGTATCCAACCTGGTCCTAGTAAGAAAGCAAAATGGTGAAATCAGGTTGTGTGTAGATTTCAGAAATTTAAACAAATCATCCCTCAAAGATAATTATCCATTACCCAAAATGGACCACGTGTTGGAAAAAGTAGTCGGAGAAATCAAAATGTCCATGATTGATGGCTTCTCAGGCTATAATCATATTTTAGTTCACGAGGATGATAAGGAAAAAACTGCGTTCACCACCCCATAGGGTACCTTCATGTATGACAAAATGTCATTCAGACCGATGAACGTAGGAGCCACGTTACAACGAGCTATGGACATCACCTTTGTTGGTGAAAGATATAAGTTTGTAGTGATCTATATTGACGATCTAACAATATTTTCTAAATTTGATGCAGAGCGCCTGGTGCACCCCAAACAAGTGTTTGAGAAATGTCAAAATTTGGGTTTGTCTCTGAACCCCAAGAGATCTCATTTTGCTATGCAGGAAGGTAAACTCTTGGGCCACATAGTATCTAGATATGGAATTAAAATCGAACCAAAAAGAGTTGAAGCTATAGACACGATAAATATTCCTAGAAATGGAAAAGAGATTCAATCATTTTTAGGAAAAAATAAGTTTTTAAGAAGATTTATCCCAAACTTCATTGAAATTGTAAAATTGATTATAGATATTCCCAAGAAGGACAACGAAGTTAAATGTATAGCTGAAGCCAAAGAGTCATTTGAACGTATCAAGAAATTTATAAGCAAAGCACCATTACTAGTGTTGGATTACTAACATTTGTTGGGTTAAGTGAGCTACTCTTCCCTATTACTTGCGTTGCTAACCCAGGGTTCATATATTTTAGGGTACCAACAAATCCTAAAACTATCAGCCCCTATGGAAAACCAGAAGGCAACACAACACATAGAATGCACTGCGTAGTATCACCCACGATAACTTTAAATGGGTGGTTGTAAGACTCAGGTGTTTACAGCCTAGGATTGAGTATGAGATATGGGATATGTATTCTAAGCCATTTATTCTAACTTGTGTTACAACCTACTATTATTCTCTTTTATATTTTGATTTCCATGGTATCTTTTCGTTATATCCCAATAGCAATTAACCAAGCAAATAATAATTCATTCATTCATTACACACAATGCTTAACCAATAAAAGTATGACAAATATATGCATGCATTCATCACATTGCACAAGTATTACCGTGGTTCACCCCCTCCTAGGCTATGTCCACAAAGATCTGGCTCTTGGCTCTCTTATTACGGTAGTTACGCAATCTCGAACCATGTGCTTACAATTCTCCTCATATGGGTAAGATCTCTATGAGGCGAACTAGACCGCACCAGGCTCCTCAACCTGCGATCCAATCCTCAAGCTCTAACTTCTCTCCTCCTCTCTAGCTCAATCGCTTTACAAAAGTGGTTCTCTAATCAAAACCATTACATAAAAACAATCAAACCTTCATAGGTAGTGAATAACACCCAACCAAACTCTTTTTTGATACCTTTGTATCTATATTTATATTTATCGGGCTCTTCATCCATTTACACAAAACCTTACAAAAACCCAAACCCTCCTGTCATTGGGTCTTCCTTCTCTGCATACGTTCTTTTCTTCCCTCCAGATGTCGCCTCCTCCTTGCATGCGTGCGTGTTGTGATTCTTTCTAGTTGTCTCTTTCCTCTTGCACGCTTTCTATCCCACAATTTCTCTTCCAGCTATCATTCTTCTTTGTGCACGCTTTCTTTCCCACTTAGACTTGTTGCCAATAGGCCCCCAACACTGACATGTGACTCGTCCTGAGTCACCTAATCCTTCTGCACTGCCTCGATCTCCTCAGTGATCGTCTGAAACTTTTCCCTCAACTCTTCTACTTTTTTTAGTGCTTGCACGGTCCTCTCCTTAATGGTATCCACTACCTGAACTGTCACTTTGTTGCTAAGTAATCCTGCATATTGTGTCTGTGTCTATGCCATCTGTGTTCTAGCTGATTGTACCTATGCGAGTACTTTTGATACCCATTCCTGTAATGGCTCTATTTACACCTGACACTCATGTTTCTGTGTTTGTGCAGTGATAAGTTCTGCCTGCATCTTCTTCATCTCTTACATCCCCTTGACACGTTCTTGGATTGGTATGGTCTTTTTCCTCTGTTTGAGTTCTTGGATTGCTGCATTGATCCTTTCCTCTTTGTTGTCCCAGCATTGAACCTGTGGATCCTCCTCCAGTCTTGTTCAGAGTTGTGTTGCTTTCTCAAGCAATTCAGTTGCCATGCTAACCTGTTTCTCCATCTCCTATAGTTGCGTTGTTGTTGTCTACCTCCTTTGCTCCTTTACTACTAGTGGAGTTGTTAGTGTTAGTTGTTCTTGGAGATCTTCGATCCCCTTCTGGTATTGAGCAATTGCCTGAGCAATCTGGTCGATATTTTCTACAGCTGGGAGTTCATTTCCTTGCATAGTGCTTGGAAGTTTCCCAAAAATTTCTCCCACTCCGCATTCCAATTTGTTTATGCATTCTGTCTCCTTATGAATTTCGGATTTGGCCTGTTCATACTCTTTTTCCAGCGCTTCCCGCTACTTTGTTGATTTTTGTATCTTGGCTAAGTTTTCATGTGCCCAAGAATGCATCTCATGATCGAAGCTAACCTATAATTTGTACAGTTCCCTTGATGGCATCCATGTCAAGACCAATTCAATGTGGTCCAAATCTTTCAGTGGTGTCTGTCCCACTATTTCATCCATTCGTAGCATGCTTGGTTTTATGTAGATCATTACGTGTGCGTGTGGCATTGGGAGGGTTGGGTCTTGTTCTTCTACCTCCACTATTTCATTGGTTTTTTCTATCAATGGCTCTATGCCTCTGCTGCTACTTTCTCTCTGGGCCTCCCTAAGTGTCCTGAGGAGCTGTCCCATTTCTGCCAGCTCTTTTTGTATTTTATCCCTGTGATGTGTTGCATGATCGAAGTCTTCTGCTAGACAATCGTAGACCATTCTTGCAATCATTTCTCCATCATCCTTTGTGATCATGTAGTCTGGTGATGCGCGTTGCGCCTTTGATTTCTTGCGCGTGCCTACTACCTATACAGTTGGTCTCTTAGATCCCCCTGGTTCCTGTGTGTTGGGATTTGGGGAAGTCTCATGTGCTCCCTTAGCTTGCTTTGGTTGTTCGTTGTTCTCTTTCTACCCCTTCTGGGTCCTTATTGGCTTTGCCCCTTCATTTTTCGGAGTTGGATTGTTTTGGCCTGTCCTTTGTTTCTTGGGCACTGAGTTTTGTGGAGGATGTGTTTCCACCTACTCTACTTCTCCTTTTGCGGGTCCTTCCGGTACTTCCTGGGGAATGGATTGAATCCTCCATGAATCAAGCCATTCACTGATGACCATGTCTATGTCACCTTTTGTGATGAAGTAGCACATCGGTAGCCACTGTTTATCTAGATCATGTCTTGGTTGTATCCACATGGCTTGACGTGTAGCCCATAAGTTAGCGATGTCCCCATATCATGCGACAACCTCTAGTATTATTCTCCATGATCGCCTAATAGCTTCTTGTATTTCCTGTAGGTATGCTTCAAAGATGATTCAATTTTCCCTCTTACGCCTGGCCTGTGGCCTGGATCTCAGTAATAGATATCTCGCTCCCACTGGTTGTGGTCTAGTAGAAAAAACTACATATTTTGGTTCCTGCCATCCCATGAAGGCTATGAGGGTGAGTAGCCATGAATAATGGAATTATGTACCGAGGTTTTGTGCATCCTTGCAATCCACTTGGAACAAGTTTAATAGATAAGGCACCTAGCTCACGAAGGTGCCTTCTGCGCACTGCGCTACAACTGCGATGACTCCTGTTGGTACTTCGTCTTTGCAACATTTTATTAACAATTTACAGGATAAGATATTTGTGCCCAATTGTGTTGCTGCATTATTGATCCATTTGATTATAATGCCTCTTGTCCCCCTAGCGGTACCATATTTCTTCTTCATTTCCCCTGTTAACGCTTTCTCCTTGGATTTATCATCCAGAATTAGCGCAGGATCCATACCCCAGTTGGTTAGTCCTGTTATATGTGTGATAAGTTCAACAGTTATGGGGACAAGTCTATCCATCCATATGTCCCCTCCATGCATGATTTATAATAGTTTATTAATGCATGTTGTCATGTACTGGCCTTTGCCAAAATGCGAAAGTTTCAGCAACCCTAAAATGTATGTTCTGTCCAGTCCACCTACCCACTGATGTGGATAGATAATCACTTCTCCAAGTTGGTTTACCACTATGTTTTGCATAAAAACCCTCAGCACAAGTTTTGGTTACTTGGTTTCATCTGATACATCATGGTTGGAATAATTGAGCTTCCCGACGTGACCTAGTAGTTGCAGCTCTACCTGTACTCCCTCTGGTATGCATGGTAGCACAATTTCTGCTGTCGATTTCTTGTGAGGTGAGCTCAGTATCAGAACTCTATCTTCCAATTGTGGTGGTTGGTACGAGGTTCAACCAACTCCTAGTTGCTGCCTTGTAAGCCATTATGGCCAAGACGAGGTAGTTTTCGTGGTCTCTTCTATTGGTTGGCCTAGGCTGGGTACCTATGATTCGTCTAGTTTCCCTTCTAATCATTGATTCTGTGTCATTTTGTTACCTTCCATGACTAGTTTAGTGCTTTCTGGTTGCACTTCTTGTTGGGTTTCTGCTTCCTTGTTTTGAGGTTCCTGTGTTGTTGCTGCCGTGTACTCTTTCAGGTCCTCTTCTTATGGCTACTGAATCTCTTCCAATATCAGTGTAGATTTCACCGGTGGTATCTCTGGGGATGGGATCTCATTGATATCGATGATCTCTGGTTGTTGCTGCTCATTTTCTTCTAGTGGCCCTCATGACCTAGTTTGAACCTTGGTCGGTCTGGCTATCTAGCCTGGTTCAGTGGAATTCAGTGGTTCCATAATGGTGAGCGTCGAACATTTGTTGAGTTTGAAGGACTGTGGTGAGATCTGTTGTCTCGCTCTATTCATTCGAGTTGTTGTTGCTCTCTTTCTGTTCTCCTTTCGCGAATAAACAAGTTTATTCCGTGCTTGCATATTGTATGGGCTTGTCTTGAATATTATCAAGGACACTTCCTCCATGAAGTGATTAATGCACCATAACTGCGGGTTCAATGCATCTGTGGAAGTTTCATACTTTCCATTACGATTATTTTGTTGTATCCAGTTGGCGTGTTTAATGTGATATTCCATTAGTCCTTGTCGTGCCTTAATTCCGCTTAGTGTTGTCCTGTCATCCTCTTTTTTCCGACTTTTCGTTTCCCGCTCATTTTTATTTGTTATGTAACCGTTGTTCTTGCCTTTACTACATTCATGTTTTGAGTGTCCTATGGATTTTTTGTCTTTGGTGTGCTTCGCGCTTTTTTTTTTTACTGCGCGGTGGGTGGTCGACTGTCCTTATACAACTTCAGTTGGTTCCCATTGATCGTTCCTCTGAGGTCTACACCTACTAAATATCTTAACTATATAGCTCTACCATCTGTTACAGATTTGACTTCGTATGGTCCTAACCAATGCATTCTCAACTTTCCTAGGTGCTGAAGTGATTTGTTGTCATAGAGCAATACTAGATCTCTTTCCTTGAAAGTCTTCTTCTTAATGTGTTGATCATGCCATTCTTCGTCTCTGGCCTTCTGCACTTGTTGATGGAATCCTTCCAAGATTTGGTCTTCCTCCATTGCTAACAGTTGGTTCAGTCTTTCCTGTATTGCATCATGTTCTTTCATTTGTGTGATAGTTGTTATGCGTAAGCTAGGTACTAAAACTTCTAATGGCACTACCAGTTCTTGGCCATAGACAAGTTTGAATGGTGTGTTCCCTGTCAATTTCTTGCATGTCGTCCTATATGCCCATAATATTGTTGGTACTTTGAGGTCCTATTCGTCTCTGTTGACGTTGCAGATCTTTGTCAGTGCGTTCTCTAGAATTTTGTTAAAGGCTTCTACTGTGCCATTTTCCTGTGGATGATACGGTGTGATTTTTTGGTGGTGAACTTCAAATTCTTTGAGCATCACGTGGATGGTGCTATTTATGAAATGCGTGCCTTGGTCACTCATCAAAAATATTTTGCACCCAAACCTAGTAATTACGTGTTCAAATAAGAAGTGTGCAGTTGTCTCTGCGCTGTATTATTTTACTGGTGCGACTTTCGCCCACCTTGTTAGGTATTTCATCGCAATGATGATGTATCTTACCCCTGTTCCTTTGGCTGGTGGGTTAATTGGTCCCACAAAGTATATTTCCCATTTATCAAATGCGTGTAATGTCACTTGCGGTCGTAACGACATCTCATCCCTTCTGTTGGGTTTTCCTACCCTTTGACAAACATCGCATCCCTGACAATACTCTTTCGAGTCTCTGTGAATCGTTGGACACCATAATCTTGCGTGGAGTGCCTTCTGTGTAGTAGCTTTTCCTGCATAGTGTCCTCCTGCCAATACCTCATGGGATTCTGCTAAAATTATTGGTCGTTCAAGCTCTAACACGTACCTTTGCAAAATACTATTTGCACCCATTATATATATATATGTCTTGCGATCAATTGATAGTCGGTTGCGCGAACTACCAGGTTTTTCTTCTATGTGGTGGTATATTCTTGAGGTGTGGTACTTGTTCTCAATTACTAGATGATCTCTGCGAAGTAGTCATCAACAATCTATACTGAGAATAACTGGGCATCCAGAAAGTTGTCTTATAAGTTCATGGGTTCTTCTCCATTTGTGACCCGTGATAGGTGGTCAGGTCCTGCATTCAGTTTTCCTGGTTTAACTATTACTTCGAAGTCGAATTATTGAAATAACAGTAACCATCAACAAATTCTCCCCCCCAACACTGGCTTGTGGACTAGGTATTTTAAGGCTGAGTGATCTGTAAACATCTTAAAGTGTTTTCCCAATAGGTAGTGTCTAAACTTATGCAATACGTAAACCCTAGCTAGGCCTTCTCTTTCCGTCATGTTATAATTATGTTCTGAGTCTGATAGTTTTCTTCTTGCAAATGCTATTGGGTGATCCAAGTATCCTACTTCTGTTTGTGCCAAGATAGCTCCAAGTGCTATCGTTGATGCATCTACATGTACATGGAATGTCTTTCCCCAGTATGGAAATGCTAATATCGATGCAGTGACCATATTTTCTTTCAGAGTATCCAGACCGTGTTGACACTCATCATTCCATTGGTACTTTGTGTCCTTTCTTATAATTTTTTCCATTGGTGATGTGATCTGCGCATATCCTTTGATGAATTTCCTATAGTATCATGTGTGTCCTAATATCGCTCGTAGATAACATACTATTTTTTGTGCTGGTAAATTAACGATGACTGGGATCTTTGCCGGATCAACCAATAGTCCTTGTTTGCATACTATATGGCCCAATAGTATCCCAAACGGTGTCCCAAATATTCATTTCTTTATGTTTAGTGATATCTGACACTGTCTGCATCGTTCTAGCATTAAGGGTAAAACTTCCACATGGTTTTTCAATAGACTATAGACTGTCCAGTCATCCAGGTATACTTCAAGGAACTGATGGATGAATTATTTAAATGCTATGATAAATACTCTGGAGAATATTGTTGGTGCATTCTTCAGTCCAAATGGCATGAATGTATATTGGTAAGATCCCCATTCCGTCATGAATGTGGTCTTGTATCTGTCCTCATGCGCTATCTTGATCTGATGGTATCCTGAGAATCCATGAGTGAATGAGTAAGCTTCGTGTCCCCCCACATTCTCTAACACTTCATCCATGAATGGCGTAGGGAATGCATCGTGTAGGAATGCATCATTCAACTTCCTCAAGTCAACGCATATCCTGATCCATCTTCCTTGTTTCTTGTCCTGTACGACCATCGAGATTATCCATTTTGATTCCTCGACTGGTTCGATTATGTCGGCTTCAAGAATCTGATCGATCTCCTCTTTAACCTTTTGTTTATATATGGGGTTCAGTCTATATGGTCATTGTCTAATCAGTCTCACTTCAGGTCTGATAGGTATCTTCATCTCTCCCAGTTCTCCTGCTATGCCCTTCATCTCTGTAAATGTTGTAGGAAAAAAGTCACTATACTTGTGTAACAACTCTGTAATGCTTTCTACTATTGGATCATCCCAGTAGTCTCCAATGCGGGCCATTTTGCGATGTTCAGTTGTTTCGATGTTAAATTTCTTTACCTTGATTGGTGCGGAAATAAATTCAGATTCTATGGGTGGTCCCTTCACATATCTTTCACCTTCTACTTCTTCAATCTGAATGTCACGTGGGTCATATTCGTCTGGTGCTTCCTCCTGTACATGGTAACATGACAGTAGTTCCTTGACAGTCTGCTTATTTCGCTGTTGCTCGTCGGTAATAAGTTCTATTTTTGGTTCTTCAATGAATATGACTCCTCTGATCCATTTCAGGGATGCATCTATGTTGGGGTTCTCATGCTCAAATGAAAAAGTGACAGTAAATTTATGTTGCAATAACGTCCATGTCATAGTTCCTTTGCGCAGTTCCTGATCTGTATATGAATTCGCTAGTATTCCCTCTAATGTGTGAATGAAGTGGTGAGGCCATTCCTTTGGTGGTGTCATTTTCCACAACATTTTGCACTCCTCCAAGTGTTTCTCTAGTGTCCCCAATCCTTCATATCTCCATTTTTTGTTGTTTGTCTGTTCTGTGTTGAACCTTATGCGCAGTAACCACTTACATTGGTACCAGTTTTTGATAGTCTCCTTGTGTGCACCCCACCATATTGCGGGTGTGGCCTTGAGTGCTAAGTCCAATGCTAGTAGCCTCTGGTTCTCTAATAATTCATCTTCATATTGTGTCAAGAATGTTTCCAAATCATTTAGTCTATGGAAACTAGGTGGTTCTTTGACTTCTATGCCTATCCATCGTACTGCATGGTCTATTATTGCACATCTTCTTATGGATACTTCGTGTATTCTCTGCTACCAGTTTTCTAGCCCAGTGTCTGAATCTGTTGCGCATGAAGTAATGTTGCGCCAACAGAGTACCCCGTCTACAGTTAGGTTTACGTAATCCTCCTCGCACGTAGTTGTTCTGTACAACTGGTCGATCTCCTCTAAGTCCATTCAAGTGGGTTCTACGAACCTCTCCCCTTCTGATGGGTCTAGTGGTGCTATGACCCTGTAATCTCTAGATTCAAATGTCATTTTTCTTGTCTTCAATTTGATTATGGTCTGGTTGTCAAATGCCCAATCTAGACCGAGTAGTGTCGAGTATAGTGTTTTTCCATCTACTATTTCGATGACTTCAAAGTCTACTTTAGTGCGCACTCCATCAAGATCTACTATTACTCCTTTCAGTCTCCCTATTGGTAGGACCCTATTTTGGTTTGCTAGTTTTAGTTAGACATTTGAGTATCCCAATGTTGGCTCTCCCGTGCATTGCCAGGTTTTCTTGGGTAGCACATTCACCTCGGATCCTAGGTCGAGTATGATGTCTCCCATATCAAAATCCCCAATGTTAGCATTCAGTATGAATTCCCTACTTGTTCTTCTTCTTGTGTGTAGATGATTGACAATTTTTTATTCTAGGTTTTGTTCCGTCTCGTTGCTACATTTTTCTAGGATGTTTTTCAATATTTTCACAGATGAAGGATCACTTAACATTTTTATGCATGATTGAAAAAAGTATTTGATAGTACTTACTTGTACCTTGGGTGGCATTTCATTGGTGTGATCCAATGATAGTGACATTTCATATTCTGGGGCTTCATGGACTAGTTGCATAGTGGAAGTTGACATTGTGTCCACCTTCTAAAACTCTTGTCTGGCTTCCCTAAAAGTCTCCTTTTCTTTGGGCGCATAGAACTTCTTTCTTGGTTCGGTGTTCTTCTTTACCCATTGGTTTTGTGTGGGTTCCTGTCGGACTGCATTGTTTCGTGTCTTCATTCCTCCATGAGTGACTATATTGATGTTCCGTCCATCCTCCCTTTCTTCGGCTGAAATCCACTAAAAATTTTGATTGTTCTGGTTCCTCTTTTCCTAGATATTTACTAATAGTGTCAGACATTCCTCTGTCTCATGATCCGATGCACAAAAATACATACAAGTTGTTGGCAACAATGAGCATTCCCGTGTGTAATGTCCCAGTTTCTGACAATTGTGACATGTGACTAGTCCTCTGCTATGTCCAAAACCTCCTCTAGCTCATCCTTGTCCTCGATAGCCTACTCGTTCCCCTCTTGGCTCGTTGTACTGTGGTGCTTAATTATACTGCGTGGTATTATACTGGGGTTTCGTCGGGTTGTACTATGGCTATGCGTTATTGTATGGTTGTTGTGCAGTATTGTACTACTGCTGCATAGTGTTGTATGGAGCTAGGGCTTGATTGAACTGTGGCGCTACTTGCTCAGTCATCATTTCGGCCTGTACCCTGTATGTGTCTGATTTTCTTTCCCGCATCAACTCCATAGTTATGCACTCTTTGTCGTCGTGGCCCACTGACTTACAAAAGTTTCAATAATAATTATTTGGAATTGTCTAGTACTTTTGCATCATCGTGCAGTGGTAAGGGTCGTGACCCAGTTTCTTGCATATTACACACCATAATCCTCCCTGTGGTAGCGGGTTTGGCATGCATGTTTCCATATACTGCGCGAATGTTGGACATTCGTTCTTTTGGTATCCTTTCATACTGCATGTGGTGCACCAAACGACTTCTCATTTTTCCTTGTTCTTATTCTGGTTCAACTAAAATGTTAGGTTCTTCAAGTCCTCCTTCAATTCTTCGATAGTTGGGTCCGTCTGCTGGTATTGATTCTCTTCCAGATGTAAGGCTTCCTGTAGAGCCTCGACCTGCATCTGAAACTTCTCTTGTCGTAAGGGATATTTTAGGTGTGGGAGTAGTGATTTGACAAACAGGTATCGGTGTTGCATCTCAGTCATAAGGTATTTTAGCTTCCCCTTCAGTCACTTAAATCTCTAGTCAATATCCAATACAGAATATCCTAGTTTCTATCTTATCTCAATCATCTCGTTCATGTACTGATCCTCTGATATCGGCTTCTGGAACTCATTAATCAATAACTTCTTAATATCTGCCATTGTACTCATCATCCCAGGTGAATTGTTCATGTCTAGACTCATGCACCAGTCTAGTGCATGGTCTCTTAGCGTGATTGCTAGCTACGCAAGTTTGGTATCTTCATCAGTGATATGTTTTTCCTCCCAGATCTTTGCACAAATGAACAAATGATTCTTAGGGTATTCAACTACTTCTCCTTGAAATTATGGTAATATGATAGTGGGATCGTGTCCTTCCATTCTAAATACTGAATTGCTACCTCCGTCACATGGTGTAGATACTTGACTAGTACTTCCTGAACTGGCTCCTCCAGTTTTTGCTTCTGTGGTAGATGCACTTCTTGCTATCAGACTTCCTCAGAACTTCTATTGTCTAAACGGTGGTGTTCGCTTTGTTGTATTGGTCATACATGTGTTTATGGGTTCCACACTAACATTAATATGGAAAGGATGGCTATCTTCTCCTCCCATTATTGGGCCTCTTGTTTTCCTCTCATAGGTTGTGTGTAGGATTTACTCAATCTTCTCCACAACCTAGAGATTCTCTACCACTTCCTCATCGCTTGCCAATCCCTCCCTCGCAGCTATGGATCTATTATTGGTATTCACCTTATATTGGTAGGGTACTCCGCTACGTGTCATTATTGATGATGCCAAGATCCACTTAAGTTGGTCGTCATCCATCAAGATCGGGTCCACTTATTCCTCCTCCTTCTTTCCTTTATCCTCACCTTCGTCCATCTATCCTCTTGTTGTTAGTGTTTCCCCCCTTCCCCCATGCATGTTGGGAAGTCTAGCTGTCTGATTCCATTGTCATTACCCCTTTGTTATATAACAATATTTTAATATAAGTATACAGTGATCGAATGTACCTTCCGTGGGGTCCACGTAGAAATTCCTTCTCTGCTGCACTGTATGACTTCATTGTGTCAACTGCAAACTTTGTGATGAAGCCTACCACAATACTGTCAAGCCAAAAGTCGACTGTGTGGGTGAATTTGTTGTTCACCTGCTGTAACTTCTCAACCTGTACTAGGGTCCAATATAGCTATTAAATACAGTTTGTCGCGTGGTTATATTTCGACCATAGTATCCACTCCTACAGTAGGTGGGGAAAATCACAGAAAAAGACTTCGCTTAAATCCATAAACATGTATTTATCCAGATATTTACGAGGTGTGATGCTAGGGTTTCTATTGTCTTTCTGGGCAAAATTTATCTCTTTAGTTCTCAAGAAACCTTTGATTTCGGCTTTTGTGGGGTTCCACGATATCAACATTCCCTTCTAGTGGCTCAACAGTCTTATGGTTTCACTCATTCTTTTCTTATACATTCTATCTCATCTACTCAGTCCTCTCTTGTTCCTCTTAACACGACAACGGAACCATTTGTTGGCTTACTAGCATTTCTTGGGTTAAGTGAGCTACTCTTCCCTATTACCTGCGTTGTTGACCTAGGTTTCATATCTTTCAGGGTACCAACAAAGCCTAAAACTATTGTCCCCTCTAGCAAACCAGAAGCAAACACAGTACACAAAATGCACTGCGTAGTCTCACCCGAGATAGCTTTAAATGGGTGGTTGTAAGACTCAGGTGTTTACAGCCTAGGATTGAGTATGAGATATGGGATCTGTATTCTAAGCCATTTATTCTAACTTATGTTACAACCTACTGTTATTATCTTTTATATTTTGATTTCTGTGCTATATTTTCATTATTTCCCAACAACAATTAACCAAGCAATATAATAAATCATTCATTCATTACACACAACTCTTAAACAATAAAAGTATGACAAAGATATGCATGCATTCATCACATTGCACAAGTATTACCATCGTTCACCCCCTCCTGGGCTACGTCCACAAAGATCTAGCTCTTGGCTCTCTTATTATGGTAGTTCTTCAATCTTGCGTTGTGCGCTTACAATTCTCTGTGTATGGGTAAGATCTCTATGAGGAAAACTAGACCACACCAGGCTCCTCGTCCTACGATCTAATCCTCAAGATCTACCTTCTCTCCTTTTCTCCTCCTCTCTAGATCAATCGCTTTACAAAAGTGGTTCTCTAATCAAAACCATTACATAAAAACAATCGAACCTTCATATGTAGCGAATTGAACCCAACCAAACTCTTTTTTGATACCTCTGTATCTATATTTATATCTATCAGGATCTTCATCCATTTACACATAACCTTACAAAAACCCTAACACTACTGTCATTAGGTCTTTCTTCTCTACATGTGTGCTTTGCTTCCCTCCAGTTGTTGCCTCCTCCTTGCATGCATGCGTGTTGTGCTTCTTGCCAGTTGTCACTTTCCTCTTGCACGCTTTCTTTCCCACGATTTCTCTTCCAGCTATCATTCTTCTTTGTGCACGTTTTCATTCCCACTTTGGCCTACTACCAACAACTAGCCAACCCAGATTATACGAAGGAATTCTTGATTTTCGTGTTTGCCTCCGAACACACTATTGTGGTCGTTCTCTTACAAAAGAACGATGAAGGTTTTGAGCATCCAATAGCATTCTTTAGTAAGAGTCTCATAGATGTTGAACTAAGATATGATATACTAGAAAAGAAAGCATATGCAATGGTGAAAGCTCTCAAAGCTTTCAGAATTTATGTGCTCCATTCTAAGGTAATCACCTATGTACCAACTAGCATTGTCAAGGACATATTAGTTCAATTAGATAGTGATAGAAAAAGAGGAAAATGGTTAGCCAAGATTCAAGAATTTGACCTAGAAGTAAAGCCGACCAAACCGTGCAAAGGTAAAGCTTTGGCTAAATTACTAGCCGAATAAAAATTTTGGGCACTTGGCATAAATCATTTACAATCATATGAAGAGATTCTAGATATCAAAGAGTTCAATGACCAGATGCCTATGACTCAAATCCAAGAGAAACTCTCTTATTTGACTTGGTATAAAGACATAGTTTCCTACCTTCTCACTCTGCAGTGCCCAAACGGTAATACTCCTTCCAAAGATAGAACGTTGAATTTGCACGCAGTAAGATATTGTATCATGGATAGTCAACTATATTGGAAGGATCCTCTGGGTTTCTTACTAAGTTGTCTAGTAGAATCCAAAATGGAGAAGGTAATAAATGAATTCCACGAAGGAGTGTGTGGAGGGAATCATGCATGGAGAGCAATGGCATATAAAATCCAGAGAGCTGGATATTATTGGCCGAAACTATTTACTGATGTGAATGCTAAATTTAGATCATGTAACCCATGTCATCTATTTTTAGGCAAGAAAAATATTCCCGCACTACTATTGGTCCCAGTCAAAATAGAAGCTTCGTTTCAACAATGGGGTCTAGATTTCATCGGTGAAATACATCCACATTCAAGTGCACAACATAAGTGGATTTTGACCGCTACTGACTATTTCACCAAATGGGTAGATGCTATTCTGACATGGAACACAAAAGATATAGTGGTGATCGATTTCTTGGATGAAAACATTTTGTCGAGGTTTGGTTGTCCTCAGAAGATAGTTACTGATAATTCCCAAGCTTTCAAGTCCATGGATTTGGTAAGTTTCTGTCAGAAGTACAACATCGTACTAGGGAATTCCAAAGGTTATGATCCTCAGGGAAATGGGTTATTCGAATCCTCTAACAAGAGTCTAATCACCATAATAAAAAAAGTGTTGACTGAAAATAAGAAAGCCTGGCATGTACATTTGAAATATGATTTGTGGGATAATCGGATATGCACTAAGAGATCAATCAGAATGCCCCCTTTTCAAATGGTATACAATACCGATGTTGTTCTCCCCATCAATCTTGCTCTGCCCATAATGAAACTCTGGCAAGATGCCAAAGAAGAGCCAAATCACGTCACCAGGAGAACAAATCAATTGACTGAAGTCTAGCAAAATATGGCTGAAGTAGATGAGAAGCTCCAAAAATATCAAGATAACATGAAAACCATGTTTGACAAAAAATCTAAAGATAGGGAATTCCTGCCCGATGCCCTAGTTTTAAAGTGGGATGCTAGGAAGGAAGACTTAGGAAAACATGGCAAATTTGACCATATCTGGTGTGGACCCTTCGAGATCACATCTTCTGAAGGGAAGAATTCATTTCTGTTGGAAAATCTAGATGGGAAAATCCTTAACGCCCCTATCAATGGGCATTACTTGAAGCGTTTTATGCAATAAACGGTTTCCAAAATCTCACTGTATATACCAGTTTGATTTCTTTACTTTGATTCACGATTTTTTATTTCTTTGGTAAGTTGTTACTTTCGCTGTAAATATAGACACGTTTGTTGTTTTAAAAAAGGAAAACAGGAAAAAAAAAAACAGGTAATAGTTATTGTTTCTTTTGAGAAGTATCTGACAACTCTCATGTCTATTTTTATCACATGATACTAGATGATAGTCAAAATATCAAAAAAAAAAATTCAGAATAGAGATATGCTCCCAAAACAGGTGATAAATAAATAGTTGGCTTAGTTAAAAATATGAAGAAATTTTCAGGTATGAGCTTAAAACCTACTGAACCAAGTGGAAGTTTTCAGGGGGATTTATCTAAATCTAAAAGAAGTCTCATTCATAGAAATATTGTCAGCTAACCAACAATAAGAGGAATATGAGAATTATAGACTAATCTTAAAATTTTCCTCTGATGTTTAATAAATAAAGTGAAGGATTTCAATTAAATGAAAATGAAATAAAAATTAAATACAAATAAAAGATCTTAAAGAAATATGAGGATCACTGAAAATCTTGTGCAAGATTGAACCTATTCGCAATAGAACTATTGAACTCTTACTTTTCCAATCTGTCCATCTTAAATTATTTGTTCCCTTTGGTTCTCATCTTCTCCCTTGGTCTCCACAGAGAGAAGATTTCGCCTTAACTCTGAAAACTCAGAAACATGTCTCAAAGTAATGTTAGGCGAATATTTATACACACCTCTTGATTTAACCAGAAGAAAGTATGTCTATGTTAATCTTGACTACTTTATTCTTTCTAATAGATTCAAACCAATCGTTTTCACTCAAGGAAATCCCCTAAAAAGTAAAAATCTCTTGTGAAAAAAATTCCTTGTAGGAGAAGGTGTCTTGAAGTTCAGAAGGAGATTAACCCAGAGTAATCAAAGTGAGTTAACATGTGTCTGTTGTTAATTTATAAGAAGATATCATCCCTAGTATGTGACATACAAATTGATTGGCCCCACTTCATCCTTAAATATATATATATAAGATAGATGGTGAAAGGAAATTCATATAAATGATTGCCCCCCATATAGTTCAAAAGAGAGATGATGAAAGGAAATTCATTAAATGATTGCCCTCATCTCAAGCATTTAAATGCAATATTTCAAAATGAAGTGGTGAAAAGAAATTCAATTTGGGAATTAGATAACTTCACCGGGGTACTGAACAAGTTTGTTGGCAGTGAAGCAATGTCTACGATATCTGCAAGGCTATTATACATGTATTACAATGTAATTTGGTAGTTAGTCTTCCTCTTGACAAGATTTACAGTCTAATCCAACTAAGGAATCCCAAATTAAATCATTAAAATCACTTTGCCTTGACACGAATGAGATCAAACAAAGTCTGATAGATAGGTTAAGATTGTTTTGATTATCTTGAACAAATCAGAATACAGTTTCAGGGAAGAGAAATTTCAAATGACCTAACCGAAAGTCATGATTTGATGTGTTTTGAAGGTTTTCTAAGGTACGGGTGAAACCCTTTTCTTAGTGCGATATTTTTCTAAAAACATTCCACAAAATGCAATAATGAATCCATTTACCTAATAAAGGAACTTGGTCTATTGTTCTTCGCAACTCACATGGAGACACGATCCCTAGATGGAGCCTATGTTGGAACATATATATTTTTCTAAACTTTAGACTTAGATAAGTTTCATTTTGATTTAAATAAGGACAAATGCACACTTGAATATCATCATTGATGAAGTCTTCCGTTGAATCCAACGTTATGAAATTCTTAAACGTTATGGAGCCACCCACTTGTTAAAAGGTCAAATCACTAAAGGCTACCTTCGAAATGTCGGGGTTCAGGGTTTCACGATACTAACAGTCCAACATATAAGAACTCCAAAGTCCCGATATACGAAGTCGAGAAACTATATTAAGTTAAACTGGGTTAATTAAACGATTAAAAATGATTAACGATATTTAAACCTTATTGCGATTTCACGTTTTAGGGATCGTGCCTCGAATGACAACCAAAGTCCCGATACCCGAAATGGTGAAATATTTGAGGTTAATCACGATTATTTAAAAGGTAAAAGTGATTAATATTAATTAATCAATCACGATTTCGCGATTCGGAGAATATATCTCGAACTAGTGCATATTATCCCGAGACCTGAAACCTCGAAATATTTAAGGTTAATCATGATTAATTAAAAAGGTTAAACAAATTAAACTTAATTAACCAAAGTCCCGATACCTGAAATCGTGAAACCCTTGAAATTAATAACGATTATTTAAAAGGTTAAAAGTGAATAATATTAATAAATCAATCGCAATTTCGTGATTCGAAGAACATAGCTTGAACTAGTATAGAATATCCAGAGACCTGAAACCCCAAAATATTTGAGGTTAATTACGATTAATTAAAAGGTTAAACACAATTAAACTTGATTAATCACGTCACTATTTCAGATTTCATAAGTTATAGCTCAGGTTGTTATAAGATCTCCCGAAAGCTGAATCGTCGAAATTTACTTCATGATAACTATGATTAATCAATGCTTAAACAAAGATTATCTCTTAATTTATACATCGCTAAATGATGACTCAGATAGATTCAAATTTCGTGTGTGCTTTTCCCAAGCATGAACCACCAAAAATAAAATTCATTAATAATACCTTTATGACAATCATTCCAAATAAGATTTTGAGCCACAGCTAAAATCTGATCCATTAAATAAAGTAAATACTCCGTCAGTAAAGGTATTTGTTGATCATTGTGATTAAAGGAATAGATATGTGAATTTGAATTTCGTTATGCATTTTACTGAGCAATAAGGTTTTCCAGTTGAAGGATTTTACGCATTTCCTGTGGAAGATAATAGAGTTCGAAATCTTGATACCATGGCTCCACGGAAAGCACCTAAAGCGACTAGTGAAAGTTTGATCCAGAACATAGATATTCTCTCGGATACCTCTCCCAGAAGAATAGACACTTTCAAATCCTGGATGCAAGTATTCAACATCTTACAATATGAATTGGTAAATTTCCCAAATGATTCAAGCGACAACGAGAAGGAGGACATATCTACCAAATACAAAATTGTTGCTCACTCAAAACTATAGAATATAGACGAATGGAAGAAATATTACCTGAATTGGAAAATAAATTATATATTTTTTAGGCTAATAATTCAACAGATCCCTCTAGGCTGGTGGTGCAATTTGTGGGCAGATGCATCAAATGTATTGAGCAAGGAAAAGGTAGCACTTCTAGAAACAAATGAGATAACTTGTGTGCGTTATCCATTTCAGATTTGGAGAACTAGAGAGAAAAATGCCTCTGCTAGCATAATGAGGAGACTTACAGAAGAGATACAAGCGAAGCATTTCACATTTTACAATTTGTAATTTTTACTATTTTAGAAATAAGGGGAATTCCAACTGTTCAAGTCTAAGAACCTTTTGTATAAATATAACTTTCTAAGGTTAATCAGGGGTTTCTTCTTGCCGTATTGTAACTGAGAAAAACTCATTTTTGTGAGTATTAATACAAGTGCAGACAAGGATTCCAAATTTTGTGTTGTCTAAGTTATGTGCCCTCTTTGTGTTTCATATATTTTGTTTTCTTTAAGTCATTTTGGAAAAAATAAATGATTACAATTTAGTACAATAGCTACTGTGATTACGTTTCATTAGTATTTAATTAGCAAACAGTTTTTCATTTGTATTTTCTATCATCAAATATAAGACCTGGCTGTTATTTGGATTACTACATCTTATATTCTTTCAGGAGTGCATTCTACATTTCCTTCTACTATAAACAAGGTAAGACTCTTCTTTCATTGATGCCTTAGTTTGTTTAATAGTTTTTTAATTATCTTCTCCTCTTTCAATTTGATAAATTGACTTAGACGATGAAATACAATCTCTGTTATGTTCAAGTATTAATTTCATTTGAAGATTCAACTCTTACACAACTAACGGAAGAAAAAGCACCTTTAAAAACAACTTTCCTTAATTCCTAATGCCTGACATTATTCTTTGAGACTTAAGTTTAATCTCAGGAACAACAATAGGCATGCATCATTCGGTTTCCTTAAATCTACACAAATTTTTATTTCTCCTGACTTCTTGTCTTGGAACACCATAGGGCTAATCCATTCAGATTATTCAACAAGTTCTATGATTCCTACTTCCAGCATTCTATCCAATTCAATCTTAACTTTCTGCTTGTATTTGGGAGTCAGTCTGTAAGGTCTTTGCTTGATAGGTCTTTTATCTTCTCTCATGGGAATATTCATTTCTCCCATGGGTCCTTTAATTCCCTTCATGTCTGTGAACTTGGTTGGAAACAAGTCCTGATATTCATGCAATAGTTCTATGATCTTGCTAATAGTATCATCATCCCAATAGTCTCCAACATTTGCTAATTTAGGTGTTTTCTCTATTCCAATATTAAACTTATCAATTTTAAAGGGTTGTCCAATAAAAGGTAATTCAATCCCTGGCCCTTCTATGTATCTTTGTCCTTTAGTTTCTAAAATGTTTACATCCCTCGGGTCATCCTCTTCCTCATCATTAATATTGTATTTACTCCTTTAACTGTTGAAGAGGCATAGTCCATTCATCTCCTTCTTGGGTAAAAGGGAGGTTAGGTGCCTCCTCAAATACCTTTTGTATTATAATTTGTAATTCTTGATCTACTATAGGGTACTAACTTTCAAATAATAAGGTATTTATAAATTTCTGAGTCATTCCATACCAGTCTGTAGTGATGAGGCGAAGTTCTTCTTGAAGATACCACTTGATAGGCATAGTATCCAAAGTGTTAATGAACTTATGCACCCACTGTTCTTTAGGAATGTTTCTCCAGGCCTCCTCAAAACTTCACATGTGGTCCTTAGGACAACTTTGTCCTATGTAACGAAGTTCGCATCCTTCAACTTGATCTGAAAATAACACTATCAATAAGGTGCGACATTGTACCAACTCTATGATGTTCTTCTTGTCTATTCCCTACCATCTATATGGTGTAGCTTTCAAGGCTTCATCCAATGCTAACATCCTCTGTTGCACTGGTACAATTTTTCAAATTCAACTGGAAATGACCTTGAGCCAAAACTCTCAGCGTGAACCTCCCTGCGTGAGCAAGCTTCCCCCCCTCCCCC
>SNQJ01S0046450.1:32352-60017 GCA_010110895.2 Picea sitchensis
CTTCCCCCGAGTGCCCCCGTGTCCCCAAACAACAAGTATTTCCCCCTTAAGTCTGCATGTGTCTAAGCCAACACCTGTCGCTCATGAAGCATGTTCCTTTCCCTTTGGAAGTCACCTGTCCTTCCCCAAGGAATTAGGATAAAAACATATCCTTTTAAACATCCTTTGGAATAATAATAATAAATTATTATTCTCTTGGACTTAAGCCTTTAAGCTTAGCCCCTCTTTCAAACCTCTGAGCCCCCTCTCCCTTACCCATCCTAGTGGAGCTTAGTCCCCCATTCTCTTTTATCTTGGTCGGTCTACACATAACAACATTTTTATATTAATGATATCAATATTTACATGTACAAAACATGCTCCTGGCCTTTAACACCTAGGCTCTCCAGCCTACTAACACATAAGCCTACCAAGTTATAATTGCTCAGCTCACCAACGTACAAAACATGTTTACAATTCATAATACAACTGGGGATCATCCTTGGGGTATTACAATTGTAGAACCTTGGAAATAATGAATGAGAGGACCTCAAGTACTTATAGGGTGTAGGCTGAACTAATGATAGGAAAACCTTTGTAGCAGCTTATATCGCAACTGCAGTATAATAACACACATTAGTTTACTAGAAAACCACATTACAATAACGTGCAACAGTTTACAGCACCACCACAGTATAATAATGTGCAACCACATTATAATCAGGAACCATAGTATAATACATCATGCAAAGATAATCAAGGAAACATAGGCATATTTAGAGGAAGAGGTCGTGGATGAAGAGGATTTGGAGGAGGTAGAGGGCCTGTAATATGTCACAATTTTCAGAAACCTAGAAATTATGAAAGCGATTATCCAAAACCACCAACAACATGCATGTATTGTTGCACAACAAATCATGATACAGAAGAATGTCTGACACTGTTGAAAAAGATATATGAAAAGAGGAATCAAAATAACTAGAATGTTCAATGGATTGTTGTGGAAACTAGAGAAGAGTATGGGAAGAAGATCAATATAGTTACGAGAGGTGGAAGTAAGATAGGAGCAAATGAAACAAAGAAATATCAGAACCAACACTAGTGGGTCAAAAATAATACAACACCTCAACAAATGTTTGATGCACGAAAAGAAAATGAGACATTCAAGGACACAAGATAAGGGATTTCGAAAGAGAATATTGCTTATACGTTAGATACAAATCCAGGAGATGATGTACTAGTATACAACATGCCTCACCTGTTTGTTCAGACCAATAGAGATCAATATTTAGAAAAATTAAGTAATCTAAGAAACTTTTTGGGATCTTGTGTGAAGTCGTTGAATGATAAAACATCTCTACACGTATTACAAAGTTTGTTAGAAAAGTGAAATTTTTGGAGAAGAGATGAAATTATAACAGAAGACAGTCAATCATGTTCGTAAGAAGAGAATAACAAGTAGGGAGTTCATATTGAATGCCAATGTTGGAGAATTTAACATGGGTGATATCATATTGGACTTGGGGCATGAAGTAAATGTTCTTCCTAAGAAGACATGGGAAGCCATGGGGGAAACTACATTGGGATATTCACCTATTCAGTTGAAGTTATCAAATCATCATAGAGTGATACCAAATGGTAGATTGAAAGACATACCAGTGGATTTAGATGGTGTGAACACTATGTAAGACTTTGCGACTATTGATATAGTATATAACACTACACCATATCTAGCATTGTTGGGAGTCGATTGGGATTTTGACAATCAAGCTATTATTAACTTGAAGACTAGAAAAAAAAATTTGAATCAGGAGAATATAGAGTCATTGCACCATTATATCCTTCAGAAGGAGGACATATGTTGAACCTGTGACAGATAATTGTATTATGTTAACCCAAGAACAAATGGAATGCTTAGCTAGAGAAGCATTAGTTATTGTGCTTCAAATTCTAATACAGGATTGGAGAATTGGCAGTAATGATTGCATGATTTATCCACCAGAATATGTGAAATAATTATGCACGCACTAATATCAATTGGTACAGAGGGGAGAGAACCTCCAACATTTTATGGTCAGAATAATTTATAAGAATGTTTAAGAAATTTTGATTTAGAATTCCTGGAAAATCAAAGGTTACCAGTATTATATATTTCCTTAAAAGAAACACCTGCACATTGGTGGGGTAATCACAAATACAATATCAACAACTGGTATCAATGCAAGAGGTTACTGTGCATCAGATTTGGTGTGGAACATCAGAGTAGATATGTGGAGAAGTATGATGGAATGGGACAACCCATAAAACATGTAGAAATATGCATAACCCAATGGATATTTGTACCACTAGAGGAGTGGCCACATCACTTTATTCATAAATTGGAAGGAATCCCAAGGAATTGGTATATAGAATTGGAACCGCGCAAAGAAACTATAAACTGGGAAGAGTCGTAGCATAATTTTGTGGTCACCTTTGCATTCGAGCATGAGAATCTAGAGATAGATACAACACTAAAGTTGGTAAGAGATAGGATCTTTGAAGAACTAGAATTTGAAATTATAACATCTTATTAGAACCATAAGAGACAGACATTAAGATAGTTTCTACATTACTATCATGTCGCAGAAGATAACCCATCAGAAGAAAACCCATGAGATATTAAGATTACAGAAGTTGAAGGGGAAAGAGAAGTAGAAGGTCCAAAGTTAGATTCATAATATTTTTATACACCATTAAAGATAAAGAAGGTAAATATTGGAACAAAGGAGAATCCAAATATTGCAAGTATTGGTGACTATTGGGACAACCAGGCAGTGGAAATAATAACAGAGTTATTGCGCAAGTATAGTTATCTGTTTCCATCAACATTTTCAGAGATGAAAGGGGTAGCAGGAGAACTTGGAGAAATGAAGATCCCTTTGAATCCATATGTCATACCAATAAGACAGAGACCTTATAGGTTGAATCCATTGTATAAGAAAAAAGTGAAGGAAAAATTGATAAAAATGTTAGAGGTTGGTGTAATAGAACCTGTGGAAGAATTTGAGTGGATTAGCCCTACGATAGTGCAAGAGAATAAACAAGGGGGAATAAGGATCTATGTAGAATTGAGGAATTTGAATGATGTCTGTCTACATGATCCCTTTCTTACTCCAATTACATATGAAGTATTGGATAATGTAGGAGGTCAATAAGCATATTCATTTACTAATGGATTTTCAGGATATCGCCTGATCATAATAGCACCAGAAGATCATCATACGACTACATTTACTATTGAATGGGGATCATATCAGTACATAGTGATGCCATTTGGGTTGAAGAATGAACTTGCTATTTTTTCAAGGGTAGTGGTAGCTGCATTTAAAGACTTTATTCATAAGTTTTTGGAAGTTTATTTGGATGATTGGACAATATTTATCTTATTGAAGGATCATGTTGAAGCGTTAAGGTTCATGTTAGACAATGTTAAGTTTCCTTGAAAACTAAGAAATGTATATTCCATGCACCATTTGGGATATTTATAGGACATGTGGTGTTATTATTTATTACTCTCTTCCTACTCTTGGGATAACCCATGTTCAGATATGAACAGGTTTCCAACAAAACCCTCTAAAACTATTGTCCCTCCTGGTAAACCCACAGGCAACACAACACATAGAATGTACTGCACAGTCTCACCCGAGATAGTTATATGGGTGACTAAAATTATCATATTCTTGCAGTCTAGGACAGAGTGGGGATCTAGGATTTCCTTTCCTTTTCTTAGGATTTGATTTTTTTTTCTCTCTATTATTCTTAAGATTCATTCATCTGTTAATTTTATGCATGCACTCTAATTGATCTAATAGATAACAGATCTATCAGAACTAATCATTCATCCATTCATCATATAACTACTAATAGAAGGTAAATATGCAATAAACAAAGACATAACATAGTTTTTACCTTGGTTCATCCCCTCCTGGGCTATGTCCACAAAGATCTAGCTTCTTCGACTCTTTTATTTAGATTTCTGCAATATATGGTGTCGTGCACACTACAATTCTGACTATACAATCACAAAACATGTTCCACAACCTATGTGAGTTAGAATAGATCACATCATGATCCTTAGATTGTGATATAACCCTCAATATCTAGCTACTTAACTCTCCTACAACTCAACAACTTACAAAATTGTATCAGATCTTATAGTCGTTCTCCTAATTGAACATAGCAAAAATTGGGGCCTTCCACCTAGACCTCCTATGTCCTTATTTATACTAATTTATAGCTTATTAGTTGTTAAAATATCTTACAAAAACCCTAACCCTAACGTGGTTAGGTTTTCCTGCATGCGCTCCTTCCATGCTTTCCTCCTTTATATGCAACTTTTCCTTGCACATGCTGCTTTTCCTGCCAGTTGTTCTTCTCCAAAATTAAACATCCCCTTACCAAAATTTGGTATTTCCTCAAAAAGGGCCTGTGCCCAACAACCCCCCAACAATGACATCTGGCTCATCCTGAGCCATCTAGGTACCGCGTTCTCCCTTGACAGTCTCTTCTAGGTTGTGGAACTTGTCTGCAAGTTCTCTTCCTCTTCTCTGGATCTACATGGATTTTTCTGAGTGCCTCTAGTACTTATGTTGTGATCTCCTCTTGGATAATTACTATTCACTCTTCTTATTATTGCACCATGTTCTTCTTCTCCTCCTCCATATGTGTGATCATATGCACTTCTTTCTCCTAGAGGGGTTCTAGTTCCACCTGTTTATCCTAGTTTTTCATCTACGTGGATTTTAAATATGCCTACAGTTTCTTCAAGTCCTGATTACCTTTCAGGTGCTTTGTGATGCTCATTGTTTTATGTCTATTCTTGATCTCTTGTATGGATTCATTGATCCTTTTCTCTTCTTGGCATCACTGTTGGACCTTCTCATGCTCATCCAACGTTGTCCAGAGCTGCACGACTCTATCAAACAATTCTTCTGTTATGCTTACGTCCTTCTCCAGTTCTTCTAATTGGATTGAAGCTTCTTGTTTCCTTTTCTCTATGACCTCGGGAGGAGTTGTAGGAGTCAACTTTTCTTTTAATTCCTCAATCTCTTTCCTATAGTGTTCAATGTTTTGGGAAATAAGCTTGATTTTCTCCTTTGTGCCTGTGTTCTCTACCTATGTGTTGTCAGGGATGTGATTGTACATTGTTCTCACACCCTATTCTATTTTTTTTGTTCACTTCTTTTCCTCCTTGGTTTTGAGCTTGACCTACTCAACCACCAATTCTAGGTGATCCTTTCCATTTATCATCTCCTTCTCTTTTGTTTCATCTGTTATGGCCTGTGATTGTACCTCCCATGCGAAACTAACTTGGATCCTATACAGTGCCTTGGTATGTATTCTTGCTAATACTAGTTCTACTTGTTAGATCCTTCAATGGTGTCTGGCCTACGGCATCAACCATCTGCAACATGTTAGCTGTCATTATGAAAGTGATGCAGGAGCATCATACGCAACCAACCAAGTGAGCATGAAGGCGGAAGACAGCTGGAAAAGCACCAGTGCACGTTTTTGAAATGTTTTGAAAAGTTAATGAATGGACATTAATATGATAGCTGGGGGGAAGAGTACTTACATTTATGTCAAGATATTGTAAACAGATCTTGAGCATTTCTCTCATCTATAGTATGTAGAGGAATTTATGCGTAATGAATGAAAGTAGGTAGATTTGAATTCATAGATTAGATAGTTTAGAGGTGTAGGAGGGAAAATGGATATAGACACCCTCACCCTTGTATCATGGAAACATTATGATCATTTAGATTTCATATGATGGAGAGCTATAGCAAAGAGCTATAGAGAAGAACCCATGTATAGGAGCAATTAAGTTAATATATGAAGCTTGGACTCAACTTTCATGGTGTTATGATGCTTATTGTTTACATTTGTTGAATGGTATGTTTACAGTTGGTTTGTTTTCTCTATTATGCATTTATCTCAATGATATGTTGTGTGTATGATTTCATGTTGAGTGTATGAAGTCTGAGAGAGGGGAAGAATGAGTTTCAATTGTTTCTCTTCCTAAGAATTCCTACAAGGAGTAAAGTGAATGTCCGCAAGGTGTGTGTTGACAAGGGTCTGAGTTTTATCTCAAAAAGCTCAAGAGGGATACTGTTGTTCTCATACCAGTCAAAGTGTAGGTGAAGCACAGAGTCGTGCAAGGTGTGTGAAGGCTGGTTGGAACCTTAGAAATTATCAACTAAGGGAAATATTGAGAGATTTCTATTGCAAAGAGTGCACAGGTTCAGAGACTCAAATAACTAGAGATTATTGAAGATTTGCTGCAAGGAGTGCGCGCAGGGATCCTTTTGGGAAGCTTGAGTTTACAAGTGAAATCTCAAGAAGGATAACACCTTTGAAGTGCTCAAAGGGGAGATGGAGATCAAAATCATTTCATAGAAGTCAAGTTCAGGAGGGAGAACACTGAATCGTTTGAACAGGGGTCATTGAAGAGTGCATTTGGTGGTTAGAATTCTCTGTGGAGAACTCGCGAAGTTGCAAGGAACTTAGGATCTAGAGGAATTGTATGGTGGTTAGGACTTGGATGAATCCACCACCCTGACATCAAGAATCAACGTGGATTGTTGATCGTGATCTGTTTGAGCCGTCATATCATTTCAGGGATTCAGGATTCGCAAGTTCGGAGTGCAGGCCAAAATCCTTGGTCACTCAAGATCCTGAATCGCGGAAGGGATTATCAGGTGTGGAATTTTGAAACTTCGGTAATTCGGAGTTCGGCATACCATAATTTTTGAAGACAAGGAACCAGGACCCTTTGCTTTGAAAATCCTGAAGTCACGAAATGTGGTGTGCTTTGGGTGTGGTATTTTGGCACTTCGGGTCTCGGGAAACCAAGAAGGCAATGACTTTGGAACCGAGAGTTTCAAACTCCTGGTTCGCGAAATCCTGAAGAGGGAAAGGAAAATTCCCAAAAATTCGAGAGGCAATAGCATTGGCACCAATCGGGTTTCAGGGTTTCAAGACTCAAGAAGTGGAGTTGCTTCATCAACGCAACTCCCAAAATCATGAAGAGGGAAACGTCGAAGAGGTGGGTCCCAAGTCTTTGTCAGAATATACGTGCGGTGGAAGTCAAAGGAGGGGTCAAGTTTTGGAGAAAATCCTGGAAAGAGCCATTTCGGTGCTTCGACACTTTGGAGTTCGGGAAGTAGAGGAGGCAGAGACTTTTGAATTGAGAGTTTCAAACTCCTGGTACGTGAAGTCCCGAAGGGATCAGAGCCATTGGATCGAGGAGGGCTCACAACTGTTGATACCGCAAAAGGCAGAATTTAAGAGTTCAGGGAATCAGAAGGGAATAAGAGTGATTGTTGATTGTTCGTTCGAAGTCCCGAAAGCCGAAACTAGTGGGAACCAGGTGGCAGTTGCTCAACGTGTTGGAGGAGTCAACCGTTGTTGACATTTTGGGTTTCAGCGATTGCAAAGAATTGTGGAATTGCATCGGGAACCTCCAATTCATGAAGTCTAAAGTATTTCGAGGCTTAAACAAAGGGTTTGAATTAACCCTTGGCATTGTTGTAGTGAAGATCTTGCGCGGATCTTGGTCCGAGGAAGGAGGTCCTACGCTAGTTGTGGTATCAGAGCACATAAAAAATTTCTTTACTTTCTATAGCAGAGAGAAGGGAGAAAATTTTACAGTCATGCCGCTAAGAAGAAGAGATAGGAAGATACCTGATCCAGCAGTGGAAAGCGAAATGTGTGAGTTACATGCCAGACTTGATACTATGGAGACAACACAAAGGTGCACATTTGACACTGGGGATATCAGCGAGGATGAAAGTGAAAATGAAGCCAGAAATGAAGAAGTTGCAATCAAATACATTGCAAAAGAACGCCTATTCAGGGATGTTGCAAGGATAGGTGCCAGAGAAAAAATGGGCATTCTAGTGTATGAAGGAAACTTGGATGTTGAAGAGCTTCTAGACTGGATTAGAGCTCTAGAAAAATACTTCAACTATGAGGATGTCGAGGAAGACAAGAAAGTCAAACATGTTGTTACTAGTCTTAAAGGGTATGCAACACTGTGGTGGGATGAATTGCAGGCTGACAGATGCTGCAAGGGTAAGCAGAAGATCAAAATATGGGATAGAATGGTTGCTAAGATGAAGGCCAAATTCATACCCAAGGATTATCAAATCACTCTGTTTCAGAGGATGCATAATTTGAGACAGAAGATGATGTTAATGAAGGAATACACTGAAGAATTCTACCGGATAAACATCAGAGCAAGTCATCGGGAAAACAATGATAAAAAAGTTTCCAGGTACATGAACGATATACGATATGACATTCAATATGATATGAGCATGATGACCATTCGAAGTGTTGAAGATTCTTATCAAATAGCTCTGAAGGCTGAAGAGAAGTTGAGCCGGAAGCAAGGTGAAAGAGGTTGAGGTAGAAGTCAAGCCAGAGGCAAAAAAATTTCCCAAGACAAAACTCAGAAACCTAAAGAAGAGGGGAAGAAACCTCAACCTCAACCTGAGAGAGGAAGAAGATCACAGGGAAGGTAGTATGTTGATAGGAATACTTTTCCTCGAGCCAGAGGAAGAGGAAGAGGTAGAGGAGGTGAAGTGAAATGCTTCGCCTGTGGAAAAATTAGACATAAATCCTATGAATGTCCAGATAAGAAGAAAGATGGTGGTGAAACTCACATTGTTGAAGCTCAAGGACGGGATGTTGAGGCAGAAGAAACTGAGGGCGAAAGATCTTTGATGATGAGAAAATTTCTCTTGAAGCCGGAGAAGGAGGCAAAGAACCTATCCCAAAGAAACAGTTTGTTTCGAACTACTTGAAAAACAAAAGATAGGTTATGCAAGGTCATAGTCGACAGCAGTAGCACATAAAATATTGTATCTACAGAGATGGTAGAAAAGCTGGAGCTAAAGGATGTTGCACATCCAATCCCATACAAAGTTTCGTGGCTACAAAAGGGACATCAGGTAAATGTCACTAAACAATGTTTAGTTGAATTTAAAATAGGAGGATATAAAGATGAAATATTATCTGATGTCATTCCCATGGATGTTTGTCATCTATTGTTGGGTAGACCATGGAAATATGACAGAAATGTAGTTCATGATGGGAGAAAGAACACGTACACCCTGGAGAAAAATGGAAGGACTCACATGTTGTTGTCGATTAAGGATAAAGAGGTGAAACAGAGATGAGAAACACTGTACTTCTCATGAGTGGGAAGTAACTTCTTAAGGAGGTTAAGAAGAAGGAAGACACACAATTTATTGTGGTCAGGAAGCCTAAAATTGTTTTGACCAGTACAAGAATAGATGATTTACCAGAAGAAATCCAGAAGTTGCTAAGAGAGTTTGTTGATATAGTAGTGGGTGAACTACCTTGTTCGTTGCCACCTATCAGGAGTATAAGCCATCATATCGATCTTATACCTGGAGCCAATTTGCCGAAAAAAACCTCATATCGGTTGACACCACAGGAAAATGAAGAAGTTAAGAGATAGGTCCAGGACTTAATGGACAAGGGATTGATTCAGGAAAGCTTGAGTTGATGCGTTGTTCCGACAGTGCTCAACCCAAAGAAATATGGAGGCTAGAGAATGTGTACAGACTCAAGGGAAATCAGTAATATTACCATCAGATACAGGTTTCCATTGCCAAGGAAGGACGACTTGATGGATTGCTTGAGTGGAGCAAAGTTTTTTTCAAAAATTGATTTGAAAAGTGGGTATCATCAAATTCGAATGAGAGAAGGTGATGAATGGAAGACAACATTCAAGACGAATGAAGGGATATATGAATGGTTTTTTATTCCATTTGGATTAATGAATGCGCCCAATACTTTCATGAGGTTGATGAACGAAGTCCTGAAGGATTTCATAGGGAAATTCATCATTGTATATCTTGATGATATATTAATTTTTAGCAAAACAGAAGCAGAACACTTAAAGAATTTAGTTGCAGTAATGAGATTACAACAGGAGAAATTGTTGATTAATATGAATAAATCGTCATTTATGAGGACATAACTCATTTATTTGGGTTTTTTTATCTCTGCAAATGAACTGAAAATGGATCCAGAAAAGATAAAGGTGATTAAGGATTGGCCATCACCGAAGAGTGTGTTTGAAGTACGAAGCTTCCATGGTTTGGCTAGCTTCTATAGGAAATTCATCCGAAAATTCAATGGGATTAGCGCACCAATAATGGATACAGTGAAGAAAAGACATAAAACTTTTCACTGGATGGAGGAAGTAGAGAAGAGTTTCAATCTGCTGAAGAAGAAGATCATTGAGCAACCAATTCTGGTTTTGCCAGATTTTAGCAAGACATTCCAGGTCAGGTGTGATGCGAGTGGATTTTCAATTGGAGCGGTCTTGAGCCAAGACGACAAGCTGATCATGTAGTTCAGTGAAACAATGAATGAAGCGAAGAGTAAGTACTCTAATATGACAAAGAATTATATGCAGTCATACAAGCACTGAAGAAATGGAGACACTATTTGGTTCCCAAAGAGTTTGTTTTGTACAGTGATAATCACGCTTTACAATTCGTGACTCGATAGGAGAAGTTGAACCAAAAACATGCTAAATGATTTGAATACATGCAGAATTTTACTTTTTTGATTAAGCATATTTCTGGAACTGCTAACAAAGTTGTTGATGCTTTGAGCAGGAAATGGTTGCTTATGCAGGAATTCTAAGTTAAGAATTTGGATTTTGATAACCTTAAAGAAATGTATAGGGATGATCCAGACTTCAAGGAGGCATATGAGGTATCTGAGAATCCAATTCTCAAGGATAGAAGCCAATGGACTGAATACATTATCCAGGATGGATTATTGTTTAGGGGAAATCAGCTATGTATTCCAAAATGCTCCATGAGGGAGAATTTGTTGAAAGAAAAACACAGTGGAGGATTGGTCGGACATTTCGGTCAAGACAAGATGTTCTCAAAATTGAATGGCTCATATTTTTGGCCAGGGATGAGGACATATGTTAGGAAATTTGTGGATAGGTACAGAATTTGTCAGCACACAAAAGCAAAAAGGCAGAATACAAGGTTATATCAACCATTACCCATACCAGAAAGGTTGTGGGACGCAATGAGCATGGATTTCATATTGGGACTGCCAAGGACACAGAGAGGATATGATTCAATATTTGTGGTAGTAGACAGATTTTCAAAGATGGTACATTTCATACCATGCCAGAAAACCAGCGACACAACTCATATTGAAAACCTGTTTTTCAAGGAAGTCGTCAGACTTCACGGCTTGCCAAGGAGTATTGTTTCTGATAGAGATACCAAGTTCATAGGTCATTTCTGGAGGACCTTATGGAAGAAGTTAGGGACAAGTTTGTCTTTTAGCTCAACATATCATCCTCAGACGGATGGACAGACAGAGGTCGTGAACAGGAGCTTGGGAGATTTGTTAAGGAGCTTAGTGATTGAACACCACAGTCAATGGGATCACATTTTGCCACAGGCGGAATTCGCTTACAATGATTCACTCAATAGAAGAATAGGGCAGAGTCCATTCCAGATTGTATATGGAATGCGTCCAAGAGGATTTTATGAACTGAAATATGCAGAACAAGCCGAATTCAGGAGTGCTAGTGCAGAGGACTTTGCAAAAGGAATGAAGGAGCTTCACAGCCGAATCAAGGAGCGATTACAAAATTCAAGTCAGAAATACAAGCAGAGAGTAGATCAACACAGGAAAGAACTTCAATTTGAAGTTGGTGATCTGATTCTTGTGCATTTGAGGAAGGAGAGGTTCCCAAGGGGAACATATAATAAGATGAAGATGAAAAATATTGGACCGTGCAAGGTCATAAGGAAATTTGGGGCAAACACATATGAGATTGAATTACCCGATGGGGTTGGAATCTCACCAATATTAAATGTTACATATTTGTAACCTTACAGAGCTGAAGAAGCAGTAGTAGAGGAGGAACATAAAGAGGTTCAATTGACAAAACAGATGCCTATAGCTGAAAAGCCATAGATGGAAGGCATAATTGACAAAAGGATTAGCAGAAAGACCAGGAGAAAGGAGTATTTTGAATACTTGGTCAAGTGGAAGGGACATCTAGTTGAATATGCCAGTTGGGAGGATGAAGCAGTAATTCAAAAGCATGGGAATACTATGTAAGAGCTCATGAATAGGAGTTCATGAAAATTTTCAAGCAAGGGAGTATGATGCAGGAGCATCGTACACAGCTAGCCAAGCGAACATGAAGGCAGAAGATAGCTGGAAAAGCACCAGCGCATGTTTTTGAAATGTTTTGAAAAATTAATGAATGGACATTAATATGATAGTTAGGGGGAAGCATACTTACATTTATGTTAAGATATTGTAAACAAATNATGCCTATAGCTGAAAAGCCATAGATGGAAGGCATAATTGACAAAAGGATTAGCAGAAAGACCAGGAGAAAGGAGTATTTTGAATACTTGGTCAAGTGGAAGGGACATCTAGTTGAATATGCCAGTTGGGAGGATGAAGCAGTAATTCAAAAGCATGGGAATACTATGTAAGATCTCATGAATAGGAGTTCATGAAAATTTTCAAGCAAGGGAGTATGGTGCAGGAGCATCGTACACAACTAGCCAAGCGAACATGAAGGCGGAAGATAGCTGGAAAAGCACCAGCGCATGTTTTTGAAATGTTTTGAAAAGTTAATGAATGGACATTAATATGATAGTTGGGGGGAAGCATACTTACATTTATGTTAAGATATTGTAAACAAATCTTGAGCGTTGCTCTCGTCTGTAGTATGTAGAGGCATTTATGCATAATGAATGAAATTAGGTAGATTTGAATTCGTAGATTAGACAGTTTAGAGGTGTAGGAGGGAAAACAGATATAGACACCCTCACCCTTGTATCATGGTAACATTATGATCATTCAGATTTCATAAGCTCGAGAGATATAGCAAAGAGCTGTAGAGAAGAACCCATGTACAGGAGCACTTAAGTTAATATGTGAAGCTTGGACTCAACTTTCATGGTGTTATGATGCTTATTGTTTACATTTGTTGAATGGTATGTTTACAGTTGGTTTGTTTTCTCTGTTATGCATTTATCTCAATGATATGTTGTGTGTATGATTTCATGTTGAGTGTATGAAGTCTGAGAGAGGAGAAGAATGAGTTTCAATTGTTTCTCTTCCCGAGAATTCTTGCAAGGAGTGCAGTCCATAAGGTGTGTGTTGACGAGGGTTTGAGTTTTATCTTAGAAAGCTCAGGAGGGATACCGTTGTTCTCATACCAGCCGAAGTCCAGGTGAAGCACAAAGCCATGCAAGGTGTGCGCAGGTTGGTTGGAACCTTAGAACTTATCAACTAAGGGAAAGATTGAGAGATTTATGTTGCAAAGAGTGNCTTGCAAGGAGTGCAGTCCGTAAGGTGTGTGTTGACGAGGGTTTGAGTTTTATCTTAGAAAGCTCAGGAGGGATACCGTTGTTCTCATACCAGCCGAAGTCCAGGTGAAGCACAAAGCCGTGCAAGGTGTGCGCAGGTTGGTTGGAACCTTAGAACTTATCAACTAAGGGAAAGATTGAGAGATTTATGTTGCAAAGAGTGCACAGGGTCGGAGACTCAAATAACTAGAGGTTATTGAAGATTTTATGCAAGGAGTGTGTGCAGGGATCATTTTGGGAAGCTTGAGTTTACAAGTGAAAGCTCAGGAAGGATAACACCTTTGAAGTGCTCAAAGGGGAGACGGAGATCGAAATCATTTCATAGAAGTCAATTTTAGGAGGGAGAAAACTGAATTGTTTGAACAGGGGTCATTGAAGAGTGCATCTGGTGGTCAGAATTCTCCATGGAGAACTCCGGAAGTTGTGAGGACCATAAGATCCATATGAAATGTATGGTTGTTAGGAATTGGATGAATCCTCCACCCTAACATCAAGAATAAATGTAGACCATTGATCGTGATCTGTTTGAGCCATCATATCATTTCGGAGATTCGGGATTCACAAGTTTAGAGTGCAGGCCAAAATCCTTGGTCACTCAAGATCCCGAATTGTGGAAGGGATTATCAAGTGTGGAATTTCAAAAATTCGGTAATTCGAAGTTTGGCATACCCGAATTTCTAAAGATAAGGAGCTGGGACCCTTTTCTTTGAAAATCCTAAAGTTGTGAAATGCGACGTGCTTTAGGTGTGGGATTTCGGCACTTCGGGGCTTGGGAAACTAAGAAGGTAGTGACTTTGGAAACGAGAGTTTCAAACTCCCGGTTTGTGAAATCCCGAAGAGGGAAAGGAAAATTCCCAAAAAGTCAAGAGGCAATAGCGTTGGCACTAATCGGGTTTCAGGACTCAAGAAGTGGAGTTGCTTCGTCAATGCAACTCCCGAAATCGTGAAGAGGGAAACACCAAAGAGGTGGGTCCCAAGTCTTTGTCAAAAGATACGTGCGGAGAAAGTCAAAGGAGGGGTCAAGTTTCAGAGAAAATCCTTGAAAGAGCCATTTCGATGCTTTGGCACTTCGGAGTTCGGGAAGTAGAGGAGGCAGAGAATTTTGAATCAAGAGTTTCAAAATCCCGGTATGTGAAGTCCCGAAGGGATCGGAGCCGTTGGATCAAGGAGGGCTCACGACCATTGATCTCACAAAAGGTAGAATTTCGGAGTTCGGGGAATCAAAAGGGAAGAAGAACGATTGTTGATTTTTCGTTTGAAGTCCCGAAAGCCTAAACTAGTGGAAACCAGGTGGCAGTTGCTCAATGCGTTGGAGGAGTCAACCATTGTTGACATTTCGAGTTTCGATGATTACAAATAATTGTGGCATTGCGCCGAGAACCTCCAATTTCCGAAGTCCAAAATCTTTCAAGGATTAAACAAAGGGTTTGAATTAACCCTCAACGTGTTTGTAGTGAAGATACTGTGTGGATCTCAGCTCGAGGAAGGAGGTCATGTGCCAGAAAATTAGACTCGCTTGGGAGATAATTTGAATTGTGTCCTACTTACTCAGCATAGTCCTTTTCTCTACTGTTGTTACTTTGGGGAAATATTATGTTTTCCCTTTAGGCCTATACACTAACATGATCTGCTCAAGAACCTACTTTGTCCCTATGAGCTCATCTTGCATTTTGTCTCTCTGGTGTTGGGCTTCTTTGAATTCTTCCACTACGTGGTCCTGCACTCTCTCTCTCTCTCTACCATGAGGTCTGCATCATACTCGGTGATAGTTTATTGTGGTAGTTTCTTATGTTCCTTTTTCTTCTTGTGCGGCCCCCATGTATGTATTATTAGCTACTTAGTTGGACTTATCTCTTGTGGGGTGGCTACTAAGGGGGTTTCTTATGGTGTAGTGGCCCATTCTCCTTGTTATTCTTGTCTTGTGGTAGTGTCCTTTTGTTCTTCCTACACATATTTCTTCGACGCACTCCCCTTATTTTGTTGTGTTGACTTCTGGCCGGGTTACCTCGACTTCGTTGGATTTTGGGCGCAGTGGTGTCACTTGCAGGTGTCTTGGTTAACTCTGTGTCTACCTCTGTACCATTAAGCACTTCTTGATTTAGGAATGGAATCCTCCAGTCATATTTTGAATCCCTCATCGCCATTTCTACTTCTTCTTCAGTGACATAGTATCATAATTGTAGCCACTCCTTCCCTGGATCCCTGCACGCTTGGATCCACATATTATGCCTTGTCAGTCTAAAGTTGGCTATCTCTCTGTATTGTGTGACCACGCTTGGATTGATTCTCCAAGTATTCGTAATGCTCTCATGTATCTCATTGAAGTACCACACAAAGTTACCTATGTTGCCACTTCTATGCTTGGGGTCCAAAGTGCTCCCCAATGATGTGTACTGCGCTGCACAAAAATGACCTATCCATTCACAAAAATGAGAGTATGGGGTCTCCCTCCACCCAATCAATGCAATCAAAATGAGTAACATGAATAGTGGAACTTTGTTCCCAAGTCCTATGCATCTTTTCAATCATTGAGGAACAATTTCAATAAAGACAGGCCCCAACTTAGTGTAGTTCCATTGGCACACTTTGTTGCAGCTGCGATGACCCTGGTAGGGACTTCCTCCTTGTGGATGTTTCTGAGCATCTTATAGGACATGATTTTGGTGGCCATTCTCATTGTTGTGTCATTTATCCTCTTGATTATGATCCCACACAAGCCCCTCTCTGTGCTATAAGTTTTCTTCATCTTCTCAGCTAGGTCTTTCTCCTTTGTTTAATCATCATGGTAATGCACAGTACTCTCGCCCATAGATGGAAGACTTGTGATGAATGTAATTAGTTCCATGTCTATTGAGACAGTCTCCTCCAACCATAAGAATCCTCCATGGAGGACTGCCCTCAATTTCTTGACATAGTTGTTGACCTCTTTCCCCCTTCTAAAATGGGGAATTTCTAGCAAGTTCATAATTCCTATGTTGGCCAAGCCGGTTGCCCATGGTTTTGGTTGTAGAATTAGGTCACCAAAGGGGCTTGTACCTATACTATCAAGGTATACTTGCTACGCAAAGTCTAGGAATTTTCCAGCATCAACCACATCGTGGTATGAATATTTCAACTTCTCCATGCACCCCAAAAGTGTTGGCATGGTTTTCACCCCCTATGGAATGTGTGGTAGTACAATGGATGTGTTAGGCTACTTGCACAAGGACCGCGCCATGGACCTCCCTCTGTCTTTCTTTGGCATCAATGTCTAGTTGGATGGTAATATATTCCACAATACCCTCCTGCTGTTGTGTAGAACCTACTCTGTGTGGTGGTCTCAGCACAACAACCTATGTTTTCACCGTGGTGGCCCCATTTTCTCTATGGGATCCTTCGGCCCTCGCAGGTCTCTATGGGTTACTTGTGTCTTCGCCCTGTTGGACCTACGCACTGTCGTGCGAGTCAATGTCCATGCCCACCATGGTTGGTTCATGGGATTCTTCCATCATTGGTGTGGGTTTTGCTGGTTCTAAGTGTGGTGAGGGAATTGCATCAACATCGACGAATTCCCCCCTTTGTGCGGTTTTTGGCTCGATGTCACTGGTTTCGTAAGGTTCCCTAACACTGCTTCAATTTTCTCTCGGTGTTTGGCTTGGCGCTCCCATATTTTGTGGTTCCATAATGGGCATTGGATTATTTCACTAGATGGTTGTCGACTCGTTTGCAATGTGCACTCGTCATGTCGGCTCTTCTTTGTGTGCTCTTCTAATGCTCCAGTTTGCAAATTCACAATAAGTTTTAAATTGCCCACATTTCTCCTTTATATAGTGTGTGAAATCAATGTTTTGAAGCTTCTTGGATAATCTTCCTTGACTTCTATTAATGCAATGAGTACGTCTCATTTAATTTCATAAATTCCCCCAGCTGGCACCTTTTTTCCCTAACCATCATTTTTCTCTTTTTTTGGACCGTTGGTACCTTTTCTATGGTACCAAATTTTTTGAGTGCACCATGTATTTTTGTTATAACTTTCCCTTAGTGCGCATTGTGTCACCCATATGCTACCCGTAGACATTTTTCTTTTCATCGTGCTGAGTCCACTTCCTCTGTGCACTGTATTTCCCAATATTTTTGTGTTTTTTGTCTTTTCTATTTTTGTATTTATTTTTCCTTCTTTTTCTCCTTTTATTTATTTTTCTTCTTTTTATATCTTAACTTCTACTATAGTACACTATTTACATTATTTCTTACTGCATTGTAACTTTTAAGTGATAGGAGGTCGATTGTCCCTGTATAGTTTCAGTCAACTCTCATTAATTAGTCCTTTTAGTTCTGTGCCTCCCAAGTTTTTTCACTGTATAGATCCCCCATTTGTGACAATCGTAACTTCATATGGCCCCATTCAATGCATTATGAATTTACTTGGATGATGAAAAAATTTACTATCATAGAGCAAGGCTAGGTATCCTTCCTTGAAACTCTTCCTCTTGATATGTCTATCATGTGAAGGTTTGTCTCTTCCTTTTTGTACTTCTTGATGAAATCCTTCCAGAATCCTATCCTCTTCCATTTCCATTATCTCGTTTAATATTTCCTTTACTGCACCTCTTTATGTCATATTAGTGATTTCTGCTACACGCAGACTAGGTACCCGGAATTCCAATGGCACCATTGCTTCTTTCCCATACACCAACCTGAATGGTGTCTTTATTGTCATCTTCTTATATGTAGTCTTGTATTCCCATAGTACTGCTGGTATTTTCAAATCCCAATCATCCCTATTGACATTGCATATATTTGCCAAAGCATTATCCAAGATATTATTGAAGGCTTCTATTGTTCTATTTTCTTGTGGGTGGTATGGTTTACTCTTCTGTTGATAGAATTCAAACTCCTCATTCATAGCCTTGATAATATTGTTGATAAATTGAGTACCTTGGTCACTCATCAAAGTCCTTGGATATCCAAATCTAGTGATCACTTGCTCAAACAAGAAGTGTGATGTTGTCTCTATGCTACAATCTTTTATTGGTGCTTCTTATGCCCATATTGTTAAGTATTTTTTTGCAGTAATGATATATCTTTCTCCTGACCCATTTGTTGGTGGATTAATTAGTCCCACAAAGTATATTTCCCATTTTTTTTTTATGTCTAGAGGAATCAACAACTAGTTGGGCACGTGCTCTCATTACACGTGGCCGTGTTATCCAACTTCTACCACTATAACCTCCAAGTGTGCCCATGATGCCCCTTACGTGGCACACATTTTAAGTCGGGGGGAATTGAACTCGAAACCTCATGGAACTTCATTTTCATGACACTTGCCAATTGAGCTGCCCCCCCGGGGGCTGTATATTTCCCATTTTTTAAATACCTTCAAAGTTACTATTTTTCTTAGGGGCATATCATCCCTTCTATTGTGTTTACCCACTAGTACATATTGGAAAAATTTTGACGTTTTATTTGCGACGTTATGGACAAAATTGGCCATACTGTTGAAAAATAAAGGAAATTTTAATTTTTTTCTCCATATTTCCTGATAACATCGTTCTTGCGACGTAATACAAACACATGTTTCTATTGCGACGAAGGTAGGAAGACGTCACTATTGCGATTCCATTAGATTTGTGTCTCTCTTGCAACGCTGGTAAAATAGTCATCGCACTTGCGACATTATGGAAACTAGGTTTTCCCCATCCCAACGGTCACCTAGTATTTGACCAAGTCAACTATCATCGGAATTGTGAATTTATAAAATCTATAAATATGTTTCATTTTACATATGTTGCAACAAGTTTTCTATAATAATGACACTTCAAAAAGGGTATAAGCCTGTCTTCTTGGAGAACAAAAATCATGTATTTTTTCAGTACATTTCTGTGGGGAAGAATGTCAAAAAACATTAGAGATGGGAAAAGAATTAAAGATGGTGAAAAGGGTGATGGTAAATGTTATTTCCCTTGAAAAAGTTGTTGTACTAGATGTCCCGAAAGAGTTTTAATAGAAACAACTAAAACACATTGTATAAAATATGGGCACATGGATGGGGGATCAAATGAATATCGTCCCATGGTAATTAGCTATATATACATTCATTATCTATTTTAATATTTATTGTATTCTCAAACTTTTATATTGTTTTATAAATGCACTAATTTTTCATGATTGTTTGTAATTATAAAGTTAGATTTTCCCCCTAAATCTATGCACAAAGCACCAAGTAGTAGCATAAATGATGTTGTAGTACAAGATGAAGAACGTGAAGTAGATAATGAAGATAAAGCTAACGATCCCATGGAAGTAGATGACAATAATAACATAGTTCAATATGATGGGACAAATCAAATGATCCAAGACTTATTCGGTCATCCATATGAGGATCATGGGGATAGTAGTGATGGTATTTATGATGAACCTCTAATTGAAAAGGAAAATAAATGACATTGTAAAGGGTCAAGAGAAAATATTCTCTCCACTACATTGTTGTTGGTGAAATTGAAAGTTACAAATCATTTGTTGAACACTTGTATGACACAGATCCTAAGGTATGTAATACGTTTCATCACATCTACATAAAGGTTGACTTTTCCCCATTTTTTTTAGTGTTAATTAATGTGTAAAATAAAAATTCAATATTTACAATTACTATTCTTACATTAACTGCTTATCTTGTATGTTTTTGATTGTTAGGTGAATTCATGTTACCCTCTTCAAATATTTTACCTCCCACATATCGAGATTTACATGCCATTATGAAATACATTGGAATGGAGTATCAAAGTATAGATGCATATCTTGATGATCATATTATATATTATGGACAACATGTGTCAAAAAAATAATGCCCAATATGTGGTATCAGTAGATATCGAACCGATCAAGTAACAAAAATGGTCCCTCGAAAGGTTCTCTGACATATTCCCATAATTCCACATTTGCAATGACTGTTTAGGTGCCAAAGCATAGCATAGTTTATGGATTACCATGAACTAAATAGAATTGAAGATGGAGTTCTTAGAATGCCTTCAGATGGTTATGCATTTAAGGAAATTGATGCAAAATGGTGATCATTTACAGATGAACCTCGTAATGTTAGGCTTTCATTGGAAATTGACGGTGTTAATCCATTTGGAGAGCTTCTATCTGTTTACTCAGTGTGGCCTATTTTTGTTATCAAAAATAAAATTACTCCTTGGATGTCAATAAAGAGGGAGCACATAATGTTGACAATGAGTATTCCAGGTATTTGTTTACAATAATTTTTCGAATTTAAATTTTTCATTTTTCTCTTTTTTTGCACAACATATTTTATTTATTTATTTATGTATAGATACATACCATGGTAGTAATTTTGTGCAATTTCAAACAATTAGGTAAGTACCAATTTAAAGATATGAATGTGTATATCGAGCCTCTTATCGAAAAGCTACTAAAGTTATGGGAGGGCATCACTATGTATGACATCTGTAAACCAATTGGGCAAAAGAGATTTCAATGTCGTGGAATACTTTTATGGACAATTCATGATTCCCCAGGACTAACACATTTTTGTGGTATGCAACGTTCCATATTGCACGCTTGAATAGTATATAATTAATTAAATATATCATGTTATTGTTTAAATAATCATTTTGTATATTAATGATTCACATTAATCCATCTCTTGCAGGTCTTCAAACAACGGGTAAATTTGCATGTCCAGTTTGTGGTCCTAAGATGAAATCTCGTCGGTCAAAAAGTTTAGGAAAGGAGGTGTTTGATGAGTATTGACACTTCCTCTCTAAGAACCATAAGTATTGTACTATTGAAAAATATCTTTTCAATGGGAAACAAGAGACTAGACTAAAACAAAAAAGAATGATACCTCGCCTATGGAAGTTAGCATATGATAGAATTAATCCTCAAGGTATGCATTTTGTTTATGTATTGTAAATGGAATCATGTTTTGAAAATTTATTTTAATTATTCATTTTATTTTACTGCATTTGATAAATAGTGTTCTAATTTTTTTTATGCTTCATCAATGTCATCATCGTGAAGGTAGTAATAATGGGCTTCCACGAGGAATGAAATGTTATCCAACTCAATTCATGAGGTCTCCTTACTATGAGGACCTACAAATAGTTCATTTATTTGATACAATGCATATCGGGAAGAATGTGACAGAAACATTATGGAGAATCATACATGGTAGGAGGGATAAAGAAAAAAATGTCAAAATTTGTAATGGCATTCAAGAAGCCAATCATGCAATACAAAGTGTGATTTGATCAAATAATGATGGAGAACAAAATAAGCTTCCATGGTTATTAATAGATCAACAAAGCAATGGTGTAAAAGAGGTCATTCAAAAAAGTAAATTTCCCATAGGTTTTTGTTCAAACATAAATAATATCTTAACGAAGAAAGGTGAATTTGGTGGGGTAAAAACACATGATTGGCATACCTTCATTAAGGTAACTAATCATTCTGGTATTCATATTTACATATTGGTCATATACATTTTTTTATATTTTTATTTTTTTTGTCTAGTTTTGAACAAGTAACTATTCATTTTTATTGTTACAATATGTTCTACCTCTATATCTCCCAAACGACTTTGACAACAACGTCAAACATGTTATATATGATCTTGCAAAATACATGAGGTAAGTAGTTTCAATATATATGCAAAAAAAAAAAAATCAATTTTTGGTTGTACTTAATGACATGTGTTTTACTTATAATGTAATATATATTACGCTTTTTTGAAACATGTTATTTTCTTGCATCATGATCTATAGATGGTTGTTATTGAAATAAATCCATGAAGATGATATAAAGTATTGGAAGAGAGAAATTCCTCGGCTAATGTGTGAAATGAAGAAGTATCTACCTCCAAATTTTTTCAATGCAAAAGAACACTACCTCATACACCAAGTTGAGGAGATTGAAATGTGTGGACCTGTACACACAAGGTCAATGTGGATGGTGGAGAGGCACTTGAAATCATTGAAGGCTTTGGTTAGACAAAGAGAACGTTCTGAGGGTTCTATGGTGGAGGGATATATGGTATATGAATCCATGGTGTATATTAGTGAGTATATTCCTAAATTAGCAGCGCAAGCTATGCATGCAGTGGGTTACATTTGGGATGTGAACTCCATCAAAAAATTTGAAAGGGAGTAGTTGTTGGGGAAAGGTACAATGAAGAAAGTGAGAGGTAATTAAATTGTGGATATTTTTAATAAACATAATTTTTTTATTTTTTTTTGTGTATATTATCATACTCATTTAATATTTATTCTTTCATCATTTATTAATATTTACCATGGTTATAACTAATATTTAATATTGGTGAATTGTGATATTTTGATCGGCCAGTTGCTCAAGATTGGGATGCACTACATTTATACATTCCAAACAATCTTGAATAGATGAAGGTATGGATTGATAGATGTAAATAACATCATGGAGGTAGGTTATCATGGAAATAACTGTCTGAATTGGTTAGAGAAGCTCATCGTAATGGATATTCTGATGTTACACAAAGGGAAATAGATTTGGCATATTGTTTGAAAGATGGAAAGGAAAGCAAATTCACCCATTTTATTCAGTTATTTTATATTAGATTAATGTGAATGTAGGCATGTTTTTTTCATATTATACTTTCCAAGTTATATAAATTTGTTTATTATTAATTGACAATGCATATTTTACATGCCTAGCATATTGCAATTAAAACATCACAAGGCTATGTGGTGAAATGGTCGTACATTTTGCGTCAAACAGTTGGATGAAACCAGAAAAATTTATGATAGTGGGATAATTGCAGTATTCCAAGTCACTAATGTTTCCTCTAGGAGTGACAGATGTCCTCGAGAAACTGAAAATAGATACTATGGGTTTTTGAATGATATAATTGAGTGTCACTTTAATTCATTCAAATTAGTTTTGTTCGATGTGAAACAGTGTAGGTTATGAATGCATGAAAATGATTAGGAAAGAACCGTTATTCAACATGCCAACAGATTTCCGATGATTAAAACAACATGTTTTGAAAAAACAAATGAACACTATGTTTTTCCAAGTCAACGTGAATAAGTCTTTTACTCAAAGGCTCTAGGTAAGAGGGATTGGTCATTTATTGTTAGATATGATCGAAGAGGAAGGCCAGTAAAGTATATTTTAGATGAAGAAGATGATGTAGAGCTAGAGCATGAAGAATATGGGTCGACAGATGAAGAAGACGGTGAATATGAATCAGGCATATGAGACAATGTGTCAGTTCTTGATGATGATATCGATGAAGATATGCTCAAAAATGACATTGATTATGATGATGATATGATCAATCCTTTCAACATTATTTCTGAACCGAATGTTGATACAGATGTCGAGTTTGATGATCAAGAAGAAGATAATCTTTAAATAATCTTTTATGTGGGTTAATTACATGTTTTTAAGTTTTATTTCATTTTTGTTTTGGTGGTTTCTATGCATGATTATTATGTTTCTTTTGTTTTTTTCTATTTTATATATTGGGTATTGGGGAATTGAGAGCAATGTGAGGGGGGGGAGGGGGGCATATGAGCTTCCACCTTCACGTGGTTGGCCTTGTTTATTAGAGAATAAATTATTCTTGAAACCAAGACAAGTTCATTCATTCATCTTCATACTCGAAGATCACTCACAGACCCACTCTATATACTGTCTCATATCTTCCTCATTTTGTTTTAATTTTCTGATCGATCGAATTTTAAAGGAAACAAATATTAAAATACATTGTATTAGGGCTAGAGTACATGATGGGAAACAATGACCTGTGAATGAGGCCAACGTTGAAATTTTTTCAAAATGTTTCTTTATGCACCGAAATTTGACACAGATACTCTGTTCACATTTGAAAAGAACCGAAATTTGACATGGATAGTTTGTTCCATGTCAAATTTCAAGACAGTTCTGACAACAATTCTATAGAATATAGGTTCCATGTCAAATTTCAAGATAGTTCTGACAACGATTCTATAGAAGGGAATGACAAATGATGACAATGAGAGGTGCAACATGATGAACGTTGATGCAAATGTGCATGATCTCAAAGATTATTTGGGGACATCATACATCCTTGAGTCTTGAAACCCTCCCATACCGTCAAGGCATGTGTCTAGTCTAACCATGTCAAATTGCGATGCATACAGGAACATATTGAAGAAATTTCAATGTTGGCCCCATTCATTACTCACTATGTGGGGTTGGTGCAAGACATTTGTGGTCGGTGAATTGGAAGTTCCATGACATTTCAAGAGAATTCCAACAAAGATTCTACAGATGGAAACAACAAATGATGAAAATGAGACACCCATTATGAACGTTATTGAAAACTTGGACGATCTCAAAGATTATGTGGGGACATCATACACCCTTGAGTCTTGAAACCCTCCCATGCCATCAAGGCATGTGTCTAGTCTAACCATGTCAAATTGTGATGCATACATGCACATTTTGAAGAAATTTCAATGTTGTCCCCATTCACTACTCACTATGCGAGGTCGGTGCAAGATGAAATTTGTGATGGGTGTATTGGAAGTGCCATGACATTTCAAGAGAGTTATGAAAAGATTCTATTTATGTATGTGGGGACATCATACACCCTTGAGTCTTGAACCCTCCCATGCCATCAAGGCATGTGTGTCTAGTCTAACCATGTCAAATTGTGATGCATACATGCACATTTTGAAGAAATTTCAATGTTGTCCCCATTCACTCCTCACCATATGCGAGGTCGGTGCAAGATGAAATTTGTGATGGGTTTATTGGAAGTGCCACGACATTTCAAGAGAGTTATGAAAAAGATTCTATTTATGGAAATGAAGAATGATGACCATGAGACATCCATTATATTGAACATTGATGAAAACATGGATGATCTCAAATATTATGCGTGGACATCAAACATCCTTAAGTATCTAAACCCTCACATACCTTCAAGGAAACTATCTAGTCCACCATGTCAAATTTCGATGCATATAGGCACATATTGAAAACATTTCAACAAGTTGGCCCCATTGACTTATCAATCGTGTGGGTCGGTGGAAGAAATTTGTGATGGGTGTATTTGAAGTTCCATGTCAAATTTCAATGTTTCCATTCACTACCACTATGTATCGGTGCCATATTTTGTGGGTGAATTGAAGCTTCTAATACATCAACCGATTTGGTAATTCAATAATCAAACCTCCTTAAGTATTATGCAAGGAAATAAAACATCCTTGGCATCATGAGATCCTTGGCATTATGGTTCGTGGAATAAATATGTGATGGTGTACCGGTTCCATGTCAAATTTCAAGATAGTTCCGACAATGATTCTATAGAAGGAAATGACTAATGATGACAATGAGAGGCAACATAATGAACATTGATGAAAAATGATGATCTCAAAGATGATGTGGGGACATCATACATCCCTGAGTATTGAAACCCTCTAATACCGCCAAGGCATGTGTCTATCTAACCATGTCAAATTTCAATGCACATAGGCACATATTGAAGAAATTTCAAGGTTGGCCCCATTCATTGCTCACTATGCTGGGTCGCATGAATGACATTTGTGGTGGGTGAATTGAATCTTGTGAAATCAAATTGACTTGGTAATTCAATAATAATAAACCCCTCCTTAAGTATTATGTGGACATCATACATTAAGGTTAGTTGTCATTGATGTCAACCCTTGAAGAAAGCCCGAGAACACAATTAATCGGACTCAAGTTTGTTTGTGATGTAAATATGAATCATTATTATCTTGTCATGGTTGATAAGAAGTACAAAATGGATGAACTCCAAAGTGGACCCCTTATGGTGAAATCCCTCACGGGAAGACTCTTTGTGGATTGAGTTATCCTAGAAGTATGGTTAGAGAACCCATGCTTAATTGTGGAATAATGAGATGAAGGTCGTTGAATTTGTCGAAACTATCCTAAATGTATAGTGCTCGGCCATGCCATTTCCGGTGGTATGTGGAATGTCACATAACTCCCTCACCGGTTAGGATATTTATGGCCATATGAAGTTGAAGAACCCCGAGTCAAGTATAGAAGCCCCCAAAATTCAAGTGTTTGTAAAGAAATTATTTAAATAATAAAGTAAATGAGAACTCCCCTAGAATAAGGAAAGTGTAATGCTACATGAAAGTATAAATAAGAGGCAACAATTTCATTTAAATACACTTGAATATCATTGAACATCTATTTTTTCTGAAAGGTTATTTGGGAAGGTAAAATTGATAGAGAAATTTGTAGTAGAAAAGTGGCATGAAAAGGGAAGAAAAGTGCTACAGGGAAAACTGTGGAAGAAAAAACATGCTAAGGAAAATTGTGGTAGACAAATTGTGACAGAAAAAGTGTGACGTAAAAATAAACAAAAATCACAAAGAGAAACAATCCCCGTAGAAAAGTGTGGTAGGAAAAGTGTGGCATAAAAATCACGGCATAAAAAGTGTAGTAGAAAAATCGTGGCCATAAAAGTGTGGCAAAGAAATCATGGCAAAAAAAGTGCTAAAAATCAATGCAATATGGTTGGGGTATATTTATGACATATATGGCACATATTGTTTGAGGTATGTTTTGTGAGCTAGGGTTTATCTCTTGAGATGGTATTGGATGTTCAGTATTGTTGCATATATCAGATTTGTTGAGGGATACAGTTGGTATTTTGTTGTTGGTATTTGGCATATGGGTATTGGTCTTTTGGTTGTGATGTGTTGTTGAAGTTGTTGGTTTAGCTTGAGGCTACACAACAGTGAGGTTGTGGAACATGGTTTGATGTAAGGGTTTATAGTATTTGGTTTATGGATAGAGTGATGAATTGTTAGATAACTTTTGATGGTTATATGGGTGTATGTCTTTGGTATATGGTTGAGGTACATGTTGGGTACATGGTTGAGATAAGTAGTTGATGATTTCGCACATACATGAGGTGTAGATTTTATGAGTTGGCACATACATGAGGTGTATTGTTGATCAGTTGGCACATACATGAGATGTATAGTTGACAATGCTGGTACATCTTAATGAGTCAAGGTTGATGCATGGTACATGTTGGTTCAGGTTATTGGTACAGGGTGTTTGGTGCAAGTTGATTGGTATAGGTTTTTACAGCTTATTGGTACAGGTTGACAGTGGCAGTGGTTGATTCAGTGATAGTGACAGATTGTCTAAATTTGGAATTTATATTTCAGGGCTGTTGGATGAGGCAAGGATAGCTGGTTGTAGTCG
>SNQJ01S0046451.1:33744-48736 GCA_010110895.2 Picea sitchensis
TTTTAATACCAAATTCTTAAGTTCTCTAAAACTAGGAACATAAATTCTATTTTTATGCATAAGTAATCCATCTTCCTTCATCTCATATTCTTTAATTTTTTGTTGTACATTTCCTCTTGTAATCTTTCTTTTACCTACAGGTAATGTTGATCCATAACAACAACATCTAAAATTATTCTCTTTAAATCTGACTGATGCATAATAACAGTTGTAGCATGCATGAGATGTACTCTTCTACTAATTTCATCAACAAAATTGTTTTCTTTTCCTTTGATATGCTTGATGTCAAAATCATATTCACTTAAAAATTTCAGCCATCTCGTTTTCCTGGCATTCAAAATTTCTTGTTCAAAAGGATATTTCAGACCACTGTGGTCTGTTCTTAATTCAAGTCTCTTCCCCATGAGATAATGCCTCCACATATTCAATGTGTGAACAGTGGAAACAAGTTCCAAGTCATGTGTGGCATAGTAAAGTCATAGATGCACTTAGTCGAAGAACTAATGCAATATATGGAATTATCATTAGTAAACCAGGAAGTCATCTTGAGGAGAGAATTAAAACTGCAAGTATAAATGACACAGAATATGTCAAAACAACAGAATGATCACTGAAAAATGAAGGAAATGTTGATGGGATAGATTTTAGCATTGGAAAAATGGAATATTAAGGTTAAAAAAAAACATATGGGCATAATTCTATTGATTTAAAGTTAGTAATTCTAAATGAGTTGCATAAAAAGTCTTACTCTGGTCATCCAGGATATCGGAAAATGATAACATCCTTGAGGAAAAAATTTTATTGGCCTAATTTGAAAACTGAAACAACTAGTTATTTATCTAAATGTTTAGATTGTCAACAGGTGAAATTTGAACATCAACATCCAACAGGTCTATTACAACCTTTAGTTATTCAAGAATGGAAATGGGAATTTATTTCTATGGATTTCATTAAAGGTTTTCATAAAACTCAAAGACAACATGATTCTATTATGGTAGTAGTGAATAAATTGAGTAAGCTTGCCCATTGCATACTTATGAAATCTTCTTATAAAGATAATAATATTGCTAAAAGTTTTATGAAAGAGATATTTAGATTGCATGGAATTCCTAAAATAGCGATTTCAGATCGAGATGTCAAGTTTACATCAAATTTCTAGAAGGAATTGTTTGCAGGTGTGGAAACTAATTTGAATTTCAGTACAATTTATCATCCACAAATGGATGGAAAAACATAATGTACAAATCAAATTATTGAAGATATGTTATGAATGTATGTAAGAATGAGACCAACTAATTGGGAAGAGTACCTACACTATTCAAGTTCGCATACAATAACTATTATCAAGCATCAACAAAAATGAGTCCTTTCGAAGTCTTATATGGTAGGAAATGTACAACTACGATCAGTTGGGATAGTCTGGTTGACCGAATAATGATTAGAACATAAAATCTCCAAGAAATGGAAAAAATGGTCAAGAAGGTGCAACAAAATTTAAGGGTTGCGCAAGATCGACAGAAACGTTATGCAGATCAAAAAAGAAGACAAAAGGAATTTAATGTTGGAGAACATGTATACCTTAAAGTTAAATCAAAAAGGAGCTCGTTAAAATTAGGGAGATGTTCCAATTTGGCACCCAGGTTTTATCATGGATTCTCTTTTTCGTTCCGATTTCTAGTTGAACCAAACTTGATTTTTCATTCTGACTTTTCTCCAAATGTAATCTATCCATTATTTTAGGATCAATGTAACAATGACTTGTTCATGAATCAATTAAAATAGAAACATGTTGATTAATGGTCATACCTTCCACCTCGATCATATTGGATTAGTACTCTTCGTGTCGATAATATAAAGTTGCACAAATTATTCCCATGTCTTCTACTGTTGTATCCTCTTGGTTGTTGTGCATGGTCTTCATTTTGTTTTTTTTTGTTAGGGAAATCCTTGTACAAGTGATCTTCTTTACATCCCCAACATTGGATTGGTGGTCTTCCCCTTTTTCCCAAGGACTCTTCTCTCTTGGATTCATCCTTAGCATACTTGTCTTGATGGTTTTTATTAGGGCTATTTATATTGAAAGGAGGTTTGAATCCCTTCCTCCTCTGATCATATTTCTCCTTATTCTTATCCTTCCAATATTTCTTCATGGATTCTCCTCCCTTTCCTTTCTCACACATATACTTATCCTTCCTCATGGTCTTAGTCAAAGTCCTAGTGGCATCATATTGAATCTTCCCTTTATAAAAAGATGAAAATCCACTTAAAAACCTTTGTATTTTCACTTTCTCATCGTTTATAAACCCCACATACATTAGCAGCCCCAAGAACTTATTTTCATACTCTTCCATGGTCGTTATTCCCAACCTAATTTCAAAGAAATCCTGCATTTTCTTGTCATAGAAGTGTTCTAAAAGGTACTCCTTCTGAAAATATTTCCTAAATTGCTTCCAAGTGATCCTACTCTCATCAATGTGCTCAACTTGCTTCATCTGATCCCACCACATAGCAGCTTTCCGATGTGAATAGTATGTGGAAATTATGGCTTCTAGGTTTGATGAGTAGTCATGAAATTTAAAATACCACCCGAGTCCAAGAAACCATGCCTCAACATCATCTTCCCTTTATCTTTCACCATCAAAGGATGGTGGCTTTAGCTTTCTCAGCTCTCCTTGCAAACTATCCAATTAATGTCTTCTTCTTTGGTGCCTAACAAGAGACACCTCTGGACTACTTATAAAATCTTCAAATGAATAAAATTTCCTTGTTGAGTAGGGAGGTGAGTGATGTCTATGATTTCTGCTAGCACTTCTTGAATAACCAGTTCTTTTGCAGTCATCTCTTCTTTCATGACATCTTCCCTCTTCCTCCTATTTCGAGTTTGATCCATTCTTTGTTTTCCTCTGCAACTGATTTAATATTTGTATCACTTGAGCATTTATATTATTTTTTTCTCTTATCAGTCTCTCATTGTCTGCTTTGTAACTATGCACTTCTATTTTTAGGCTTCTCACAATCTCTATCAATGTTTCTTGCTCCCCTCTGGCTTGGTGTATCTTGGATTCTGCCTCTACATTACCAACACTGATATTCTTACCTTTAGCCTCTTTATCATGGTTGGAATATCCCTCTCCTTATTCCATTTCTTGAATATGCACTTTTATATTGAACTAATATGTTTACAACCCACTAATTCTGCAAAATGTGCAAGCAATCATTTTGTTAGAATTATGCATATTAAAATAAAACTTTGCCAAACAATGCTATAGGTCATGTTTCTTCTCAATTCATGAATAATATATTATCATTCTCCATATTATAACAATTCTATGTTATTATCCTCTGAATCATCTTTCCCAATGACTGTAATGTTTCCCCAATTCGATATTTGAGCCGAAAGTTATGGCTTCTCGAAAAAAAATTCACTTTCAACCCATTTTCTTTTGTTTTGCAACAGGACCTTGTCGAAAAAGTCCACATCTCATTTAGCCGATATAGAATTTAAATTATGTACAAGCGCTTCCTTCAAACCACTTTCCATGTGAACATGTCTTGAAACCATGGGCTTATTCACTCTTTAGCACCTTCCTCTGCATTCTTCTAGAGAGGATCTTGCTCGAACACAATGTTTGAGGGCTTGGTTACTTCCATATACCTTTTCTCCTTTGATTGACCCCCTTTACCTTTACATGAGACCAACGTTGGGACCAAGTCCTTCGGAATTCGACCTTTGGCTATTCTCCTGTTTCAATCTTCTGATTTCTCTCGTAGTTAAACTTCGTCGAAACCCTTCCAATAGTTCTACTAACATATCGAACAATCGATATCTGATCTCCCGTCGATTGGATGATCCATGCTCATGTGGAGGATTCAACGAGATCGACGGTTGCGACTTAATTAGACATTAATATGGACGACCTTAATAAACTTAATACTTCGGCCCTCTGGTACTCCAGAACATTTCAACTCTCGCGTCATTGAACTCCCCCAGATTGATACCTACTAAAGTACTTACCCTATCCTTCCACTGTTTAATCTGACGGCTAAGTCTTAGTCAAGCATTGGGATGGACGGTCCTTAATCAATTCGAGACTTAGATGCTTCAGGACTCTGGGACATTTCCACTCCCATGTCATTCAACTTCCCCAGAGTGATACCTACCGAAGTTCTTATGCCATATTTCCATTGCTCGATCTAACATTTGAGAAAGGTCCCGAAGGGATCTTAGATCGAAGGTCTGCATGATTTTGTTACTCCGGGACTTCGACACTTTCACTGGTAGAGACGTTGGACACCCCTAGAGAACATACTCCCAGACATGACATGGCATGCTAATGTCACATATGGTGATGTGTACCCATGGCATGCAGGCCATGTGTCACTAAACAATTAACAAGTTGGGGCCCAAAAGGTACTGAAACTGGGTAACACTTTTCCCCACATGGAACCCTTGTCATGTGGCCTACGAAACATCATCAATCAAATGGAATATCCACATTATTTTCTCCAAATATGAAAACCTACGTGATTTCACGGCGACAGCTTTACACTTTGTAGTTTCGACACTTCGAGGATTCAACACTTTGGAGATTTTCCAATTCTCCAGTAATCGTTGGAGTGGCCAAGTTCCAAAGCTATGAAGCTTCTTTATCCTTCCACCATTGTTATGTCAGTAGTTAGCATTACTTGAATTTCTTCCCTCAAATATAACATTGGTCGATGGGACTTTAGAACTGTCTTGGAATACTGGTGTGAGTTCTAAAAATGGTTCAATTATCAGAGTTAAACTTTTAGTATGTATGGGAGGACCACGACTAACGTGATATTTCCTCAAAGCCTCCTATAGAATCATCTGAGTGGTGGACTACACTCATTAACCTTTTCCACTTCTTCTTATCCCATTATCTTGAGAACAACGAAGTTAGAGAGTTTCATCTCTGCTTGACTTCTATCAACATCCACGATCCAACGGTTTGATTTAACGTTGTGACTTAATCTCTCCCTAGCCTCTAGTTTCACCTTTGTCAGCGATCTCATTCACCTACCTTCCATATAATGATCGAACTCTTGCCGCGGTGGTGGTCTTAAATTAAAGAGCATTCAATTCTATGATCATTTTTAAGGATATGTGCGCGTTGCTCACGGCTTTGCACGATCTGCAACTTGTCTCACAGTTGTTCAAAAGAAATATTCATTTCTTAACCATAATACCGCTATCGATAGTTTTAGCCCATACCATTTGGTGTTTCAACCTTAAGCTCAGATACCAATCGAAACATACTTGACCACCCATGAGTAGAACATGGAGCTTCAAGCCCAGCTTTTGGACTCCTTTGAAATATGATCAGAATTTTCATTGAATAATATGCATGAAATATTCACATCCAGAGTTAAATATTCTTGCTACAACATAAAATAAATGATCTATATGTCATGCACAACAATACCTAGCAAGAATGCATAATATAGATACAAATTTCATAGATAAATAATGCCACCGGTAAAATAAAACCATGACGAGAGCACTTATCTTTCTGAAGCGAATAATAATAGTTGCATACCGAGGATGTTCCACCCAACCATAGTGCTTGTTGTTGTTTCCAAATTACATGAAAATCCAATGCACCCAGGCAGGGCTATGAATCCTAGGACAATTCGAGGTAATCTTTCGGCTTCCCAAATCGATTAGGCACTCAATCTCTCCTTGAGTTTTTCATTACCCACAACAATCCAATGTACACCATATTTATTCTACCCATCATGAACAACCCAAGAGAATGGACTCCATTCTCTTCCACAAAATCCTCGGGTTGTCCATCTCCTTCTAGGAGTCTCGGTGCATGCGGTCAGGAATCTAAATGTTGGAACTTCGGGATTTGCGGTTGTGAGAAAAAAAATGAACTATAGGCCAAAGAATATCGAGACATGCATGCATTAATTAATGGATGGAATACACCGGTGGTCTCCTTCAGCCAACAATGTGGCTCTCCCGGTTGTTTCCTTTCCCAAACTGGCTCTGAATGTGGAAGGATGAGTGGGTGAAATAATTAGTGGAGAGAGAACAAAATGAAAGGTGTTAGCAATGACAATAGTGGGTGAGTGAGTGAACCCCCAAATTGAACAAATATGGGTTTATATATTTCTTGAAATTAAATATCCACATGGCCTTCCCCAAAGATCATGTAACTGATATTCTCCATTAAAGCAAAAATGGGTAAATAAAATATAAAATAAAGTTCCTCATGAAGCCCCCTCTATTGTGGAATAATAGCTCCCTATAATTGTTGTCCTTGTCCGTCTAGCAGTATAGAACAAATATGGGTTTATATATTTCTTGGAATTAAGGAACCACATGGCCTCCTCCCCAAAAAGATCATGTAACCGTTTTTCTCCATTAAAACAAAAATGGGTAAATAAAATATAAAATAAATTCCTATCCCTTCAAGCCCCCTCTATTGTGGAATCATATCCCCCTATAAATCTTTTCCTTGTCCGTCTAACAGTCAGTGATGTATTTATTATTAATAATGATCAACACATTACATTTCCTACGCACACTGGCCTCTTTTAATTTTTGGGGCACTCTGGCCTTTTATTAACAAAATACATTATTTAATACGAGGCTTAAACTGAGGTATTACTAGAAGCCTAATTACTAGACATAAAGAAAAATTTTCATGTTTAAAATTATCTAGTAATATGAAGGTGAGAATGGTCATCTATAACTTGAAGGGTAAAGCTAGCATATGGTGGCAAGATTTGAATTTATCCAAGGGTTTAAAGGGAAAAAAATGGAATGAGAAAACTTTAAGAAATATTTTAAGAAACAAGATTTTTCTAAAAGTTATTATGAAAGAAAAACCAAAGAATTGTATGAGTTGAAATTAGAGAAGATGTCTATGGAAGATATGATTACCAAATTTTTTGAACTATTAGGGTTCATGCCTTATATAAAATAAGATAAGGTAAAAGTTTAGTTATTTCTAAGTTGATTACCTCAATCATATAAGGATAGAATATAGTTTGACAATCCAAAGAACTTGAATGAAGTGCTATGAAAGGAAATAATATGCTATGAACAATGCAAGCAACGATCTGAAAACCCAAATGCATTGAGAGACAAGAAGCATGAAAAACTCAATCAAAGAAAGAAAGGTTTTAAGCCCTCACCTTTTTAGAATATGACCAAAGAACAGCAAGAAAAAAACTCCTCCTGGAACTCACCACAAGTACAAGGTGGAAACAAGTTAGTTAATTTGGGATTTAAGAAAACAATTGATAATTCCAGAGAGCCATTGAAATGTTGGGGATGTGGATAACCACATTTGTTGAGGAAATATCCATATAGAAATTTTGCAAACAAAACTATCCAGAGCATACAAGAATCTTCAATAGTTGGAGATATTGGAAAAAGTATTCATAGAATCGATGCGGATTTAGATGGCAGGAAGGCAGGTCATCAATCAGCCATTGTGGAAATTGAAGGTTAAATGCATGACAATTTAAGTTATGTTACTCCATCATTGGTAGACTCATGAAAATAGGAAAAGGTAAAACATCATAAATCTTCGATGGTACAAATAGCAACAAGTACTAAAAGAAAAGTAACTAAATTCATCTCTAATTGTAAACTAGAAATAAGTGGTCATGATACTAAGGTAAATTTAAATGTATTACCTTTAGGATCGTATGACATACTTATAGGCATGGACTGGTTAGAAAAACATAAAGTAGTATTAAATTGTTATGTAAAATCCGTTACTTATAGTGATGAAGGTGGAGTAAGAAGGACAGTTCAAGGAATTAGTAAACTTGTCTCTTTAAGAAAAACATTAGCATTACAATTAAAGAAGTGCATTAGTAAAGGCTGCAAAATATATGTTATTCAAGTGACAAATCTGCTAATTGAAGAAAGAAAACCAAGATTAGAAAATTTGGTTTTCCTTCAAGGATTTGAGGATGTATTTGTTGAAGAAATACATGAGTTACCTCCGAAGACAGAAATAGAATTTTCTATCAATTTATTATCTGGATTTGCATCGGTATCCAAGGCACCCTACAGAATGAGTATCCCTAAATTAACTGAGTTAAAAAAACAGCTACTTGAATGATTGGATAAAGAGTACAATAGACCAGTTGTTTCTCCTTGGGGAGCACCGACATTGTTTTCCAAAAAGAAATATGGAACTCTATGAGTGTCCATCGATTATCGTCAACTAAATAAAATAATGATTAAAAATAAATATCCATTACCGAGGATTAATGATTTATTTGACCAGGTTGGAGGAGAAAAAATCTTCTCTAAGTTGGACCTAAGGTTTGGTTATCACCAAATCAGAATAAAGGATGAATATATTAATAAAACAAAGTTTAGAACATGTTATGGCCATAACAAGTTTGCAGGTATGTCCCTTTGGACTCACGGATGCACCAACAACATTTATGTGTCTAATGAATAGTATATTTAGTCAATACTTGGATAAATTTGTGTTAATATTTATTGATGATATACTAATCTATTCGAAGATGGAAGAAGAGCATGAAAAACACTTGAAAATAGTATTACAAACTCTAAGGGGGCATAAATTATATGCCAAGTTTGATAAATGGGACTTTTATCAAAGGAAAATACAGTATTTGGGCATGTAATATCAGAAGATGAAATTGCAGTGGATCCCAAAAAGATTAAAGATATTATGTAATGGCATGTACCTAAGAACATAACAGATATACGATCATTCATGGGAATTACATGTTATTACGGATGGTTTATCGAAGGATTTTCCAAAATTGCCTACCCCATTACATCATTGCAGAAGAAGGGAGTAAAGTTTATTTGGTCAAAAACATGTCAAGATAGTTTCAATAAGTTGATCCTATGACACCAATACTCAAAGTGGTTGATCCTTATAAAGACTTTACATTTTGTGTAGATTCCAGTAAAGAATGTTTGGGAAGTGTATTGTCACAAGACAGACATGTAATTTGTTACGAATATTGAAAATTGAAGGAACATGAAAGGAACTACGTAACTCATGACATGGAATTAGTGGTTGTAATTCATGCATTAAAAATGTGGTGACGTTAATTAATGGGAACATTTTTTTTATTATTAACATATAACAGTGGTGTGAAACATTTGTTTAGCTAACAAGATCTCAATGCATGACAAGCAAGGTGGTTAACATTTTTAAGCGAGTTTGATTTTGAAGTTCGGCATGTCCAAGGGAAGGAAAATAAAGTCAGAGATGCACTTAGTCGAAGAACTAATGCAATATATGGAATTATCATTAGTAAACCAAAAAGTGATCTTAAGGATAGAATTAAAACTGCAAGTATAAATGATGTGGAATACATGAAAACAACAGAACGATTGCTGAAAAATGAAGGAAATGTTGATGGGACATATTTTAGCATTGGCGAAATGGAATATTAAGGTTAAAAAACAGAACATATGTGCATAGTTATACCGATTTAAAGTTAGTAATTATAAATGAGTTGCATAAAAATCCTTACTCTGGTCATTTAGGATATCAGAAAATGATAGCATCCTTGAGGAAACAATTTTATTGGCCTAATTTGAAAATCGAAACAATTAATTATTTATCTAAATTTTTAGATTGTCAACAGGTGAAAGTTGAACATCAACATCCAACAGGTCTATTACAACCTTCAATTATTCAAGAATAGAAATGGGAATTTATTTATGTGGATTTCATTAAAGGTTTGCCTAAAACTCAAAGACAACATGATTCTATTATGGTAGTAGTGGATAAATTTAGTAAGCCTGCCCATTTCATACTTGTGAAATTATCTTACAAAGCTATTAATATTGCTAAATTTTTTATGAAAGAGATATTTAGATTACATGGAATTCCTAAAATGGTGATTTCAGATCGAGATGTCAAGTTTACGTCAAATTTCTAGAAGGAATTGTTTGCAAGTGTGGAAACCAATTTGAATTTAAATAAAAGTTATCATCCACAAAGGGATGGACAAATAGAACATACAAATCATATTATTGAAGATATTTTACAAATGTATGTAAGAACGAGACCAAGTGGGAAGAGTACCTACAATTATTCGATTTTGCATACAATAAATATTATCAAGTATCAACAAAAATGAGTCCTTTTGAAGTCTTATATGGTAGGAAATGTACAACTATGATCATTTGGGATAGTCGAGTTGACCGAATAATTATTAGAACATAAATGTTCCAAGAAATGGAACAAATAGTCAAGAAGGTGCAACACAATTTAAGGGTTGTGCAAGATCGACAAAAATGTTATGCAGATCAGAAAAGACAACATAAAGAATTTAATGTTGGAGAACATGTATACCTTAAAGTTAAAGAAAAAAGGAGCTCATTAAAATTAGGGATATGTTCCAATTTGGCACCCAGGGTTTTTGGACCATTTGAAGTACTAGCTTGAATTGGACCAATGGCATACCAACTAGCGCTCTCTACTAATTTGAAAATTCATAATGTTTTTCATATTTCATTATTAAAAAGGTATATTCATGATCCTACTCACATTATTGATTGGAACATGGTGTAGGTGGAACCAGAAGGCAAGTTCCAAGAGGAACCTCTATGCATTCTGGAAAGTAAAGAAACAACACTTCGTAACAGAGTCATCACACAGGTAAAATTTAAATGGAAGCACTTTGGTCCTGAGGAGGCTACTTGGGATCTGGAAGATGAAATGATGAAATCGTACCCAACTCTTTTCCAAGTGATGACTGGAAGAAAATACTGACACTGAAGACAATGTTATTCTTAAGGGGGAGAGGATGTAATATCTTCCAGTATTAAACATTTTATTGAATAATTTCCATTTTCGTACTTGATATTATCAATACATTTAACTGTTATTGTTTAAATTATTGTGCAAGAGTTTTACTTGCCAACTGTTCTCTTTTTATGGACAAATGTAAGAGAAAAAAAAATAATTTAATAAATGCGGGAAATAGATGGAACAAACATGTTAAAAATACCTAACTATGACTCCATGAGTGGGGAACATGTTGGAGTTAACTTAGAGATGGATCTGATAAGTGTCAGAAGTGGATTTTTGTCACTTGCAGCCCCTAAAAATCATGGATTTCTAAGGTGTGAATTTCCAAGGAGGGAAATGAATTCAAGAAAAATGCTAGGAAAAATAAATAGGGATATATACAACATATGTGGCAGGAAGGATGTTGCTTAGTATGTTGGGGAAAAGAAGGATTATTTGATGTGTGAGCACAGAGGTTGTTAGGAAAATAATTATGAATTGTACATAGGTAAGTTGGCTAAGGAGTGGATCTCAGTTTACCCTTATGGATTCATAGTCATGATTATGGGTGATATGGACTAATATCTTGGTTGTTATGCATCTACAGTTGGGTGGAACATGGTTGTTCCATCTGTTTCTGGCTTTTTTGGTACATATATGTATACTCTGACTTATTAGTGGATATATTCAGTATACTAATGTATTATTCAATTGCAAGATTATTGATTATGTGAAGTTTTTCTATATAGATTAAAGAAGGATTTATGAATTCTATGCAATGTTATCCGACAACTGTTAAAGTTCCACATTACAAAATAAATTATGGAAAACAGAGATAAAATAAATTTGACAAAACAATATGCTAATATATGTAATTAGCATTACTAATGATAGGTCTATAGTTGTTTCTCACAATACAACTATTGTGTGTTAGAGAAAAACATAGGAATAAGACTTGAAGTGAAATGAAAACCCTCGTCCAATGATAGACAAAGATATTGTTATTTCTTGTACTAAATTACAAATACCTTAAATAGTAAAAAAGAATGGATTGTATGCATAAATATAAAGGGTATTCTTTACTTATATAATATGGGAAAAGCCTAGGCATATATAAATAGAAAGAATCTCATATAGAGGGACCTTGTGTTGATAGTTTGGTTTTCATTGATGTCAACCCTTGAAGAAGCCTCGGCGGTGTGGTTTCGGTACCTGAAGTTGATAAAGGAATATGGAAAAGAAGGATAGTGTAATTTCATGGAATAATATCATATATGGATAGTACATGTCGTGTTGTTTCCGGTGAAATGCGGAACACCATGTGGTTCCTCACGTTTAGGGAGATATGGCCTTGTAAAGTTGGAATCCCCGAAGAGTAGTCAAGAATCCCCTAGTTGGTTACATGTCTTAGTCAAAGGGTAAAGTGGTTGTAACAATAAATCCCTAAAGAAAGGATAGAGGTTACTATGAAAAAGTATATAAACACCTCAAGGAGCCTCTCATAAGAACACTCACACACTCATTCATTGATTATCTTTATTGTGATCTAGTGATCGTTTTCTAAGGTTGTGATGAAATATTTTTGAGGTAGAAAAGGAGGGTCGAAGGAGAAAGTCATGGGGTTGCATAAAACCCTAGTTTCATTGGTATCCACAGGTTGTAGGTCAGCATGGTGTGGATGTACGTGTGTTGTAGTGTAGGAAAGCACAGATATCCATAGAATGTAGAAGAGAAAGTCATGTATCTTTGAAAATCTAATGAAGGTTTGAGTAGATGTTGGTACCAGTTTCCTAAAGGTTTGAAGGAAATCTACAGGTCAGCATCTCAGAGTTGCAGGTCAACTACAGAGGTATTTGTATGGTTGTATACCTTTTTTTATGGTTACTTCTTGTCATGATATGGTGTATTCTTAAGGGATACTTGGTATGGTTGGTATGGTATATCTTGGTAGCTTGGTTGAGTGAGGAGCACTCTTGTTTTTGGTTCAACATATGACATGGTCCTTATTGTTCTTATCTTTGACTTGATTGTATATGGTTGAGGCATATGCATGTTGTGTGGTAGAATATGCATGAGAGGCATGCATTGGCTCCTTGATATACTTCATTAATGATATGGTACATATCTACATATGGTTAATGGTATGGTATATGGTACAAGTTACACATAGTTCATGATTAACTATTATTTATTGATGTATCTTTGGTTCATGATTGATGCATGAGATATTATGTATTTTGTTATACAATTGATGCATGAGATATTATGTATTTTGGTATACAATTGATGCATGGTATGGTACATGTGTTAGTTGGTTGATGAGACAGTGATAGTAACAGTGACAGAGTGACAACGATAGAGGCAAAGTGATAGTGACAAAGTGACAATGACATATACAGAATGACAGAGAAAATGGAAATAATAGTGGTAGAATTTGTGATAGCGACAGTTGGTCTACACTTATACTTCAAGGCGATAGGACGGGGCAAGGATAGGTGGTTGTAGACACCTTTCGGTTGGAGCCAGAGAAATTAGGGGGTTGTAGCCTCCTTCTGGTTGGAGACATAGAATTCAAAGAGTTGTAGCTTCCTTCAGGTTGGAGACTGAGAATAGGGGGTTGGAGCCTCTTTCTAGCTGTAGTTGGAGAATTGGGAAGTTGATCCTTCCAATGAATGTATTATTTTGATATATAAGAATATCATTTTGTGGTTTTCTCCCATTTGGGTTTCCACATAAATTCTGGTGTACAGTGTATCTATTGTGATGTGAATCTATTTATGGTTATATTTTTGATGATATATTGAATTCTAATGATAAAATGATGAATATTTTTGAAGAATATGCCATGGTTAAAAGTACTATAATTGCTCATTATTGATTCACCCCCCTCTCAATAATCCAATAATTGGTATCAAAGCATGTGCTTTAAGAAGTAGTTTAACAACTAGAAGGAGATCATGGATCATGCTAGGATTGGTGTACCACAGTTTGATGGTGAGAAATATGATTTCTGGAGCAGAAGAATGAAAAAATATATACAAGCACAAGAATTTGATGTTTAGTGATTAGTAGTAGATGGATACAAAGCACCCGTCGCTTCCCTGACAAATAGAGATGGAAAGAAGCTTGAAGAAAATGACTCATGGGCTAGAAACACCATCGAAAATGGTGTGACTCAAGCGATACATACCAAGATTATGCACTATGATTCCACAAAGGAGATGTGGGATAAACTAAATACTATCTATGAAGGAGATATGAAAGTTAAGGAAGCTAAACTTCATATTTTCATAGCCAAGTTTGAACAATTGAAGATGAAAACATAGCAGCATACTTTCTACGAGTCGAATAAATAGTAAACAATATCAAAGGCATGGGAGACGAGATAAAGTGTAACATCCCTAGAAACCTATTGGGCTATGCCACTCAAAATTTTGAATTCTGATGCAAATTTAAGTCATAAAAAAATACTCCACAAATGAACATATTTATACGAAATAATAACATATATACACATGCAACATACACGGGAAAAAACCATGAAAAAAAATGCATAAATATTATTGTAGAATATGAATTAGCACACAATAGACACTTATATTTGATTTAAAAGAACACCAAATGCGTGCATACCTTCAACATTCCTCCCAACCTTAGACTGCACTTCTCATAACACTGAACAGTGGGTCACCCTCGAGATGGGACTAAACTCCACCTAGGTAAATGATTCCAAACCCGGATAAGGTATCTTAGATAATAGGAAAACTTAGTCATAGGTGCCAATTCAAATTAACATACTACAATCCCTCATTCCCCACATGCCTGTCCCATCCTAGGAAGTGTGACCCTTCTCTGATCAACAGTCCCTCAACTGCCCCACTTCCTTTCTAGGGATTCAACAACAAGTCAAATAAGAAGTATTAGAGCCCTGTAGTTGCAGTTTGGCACCTTTGGGAGAATGATCAATTCCCAATAATTCTCTCAGCTAGAGAGAATGATCACAGGACTGAAAACTCACTTCTTTAGTCCAACTACAAAGCTAACTAGGGTACAAGTACATGTACAGGTATAGTAACAACATGCTATGAATAACAATTGAGTGAGTAGAAGAAGGATGATAGAATGATAGGAAAATGAACTAAGTCCCAACTATATGTATGCATGTTCCCAACTTGACACTTATCATGTTGATAAATACCTTGGGCCCACTT